>CM040931.1:1800295-1827795 GCA_023029165.1 Gobiocypris rarus | reverse complement strand
GTGTCTGCAACAGTGTATTTGTCACGTGTGAGTGTGTCTGTCACGTGTCTGTCATGGTATGTTTCTGTCACGATGTTTTTCTGTAACGGTGTTTGTATTGGTTTGTGTCTGTCACCAGGACGTCACTAGGATTTGAAGACAGGGGCTTAGCCCCAGGGTATTTGTAACTTGTGTTTGCAAAATGTTTTTAGTAAACTAATGACATTACATTATTTAATATTTGAATCACAGCTTATATCGTGTTTTGACATCGACAACCCAAGTGCATTTTACCTCAAATTTGCGACTAATTAACTTTCTAAAGTAGCCATCGCTTCGGGTCGACATTAACACACTGACAAAACTATATTCAGAATTAAAAATATTTTTATACCACTTTTTAATGTGTGATTGTGTAAAGGTGTTCACGAGATACCAACCTTTCGCGAACTTGCTTTCTACATCGAACACTCGTTCTCATGGAGTGTGTGTGTGTGTGTGTGTGTGTGTGTGTGTGTGTCTGTCACGTGTGAGTGTGTTTGTCACGGTGTTTGTATTGGTGTGTGTCTGTCACGTGTGAGTGTGTTTGTATTGGTGTGTGTCTATAACGGTGTGTCTGTCACGTGTGAGTGTGTCTGTAACGGTGTGTCTGTAACGTGTGTGTCTGTAATAAGGGTGTGTCTGTAATAAGGGATGTGTCTGTAATAAGGGGTGTGTCTGTAATAAGGGGTGTGTCTGTAACGGTGTGTCTGTAATAAGGGGTGTGTCTGTAATAAGGGGTGTGTCTGTAACGGTGTGTCTGTAATAAGGTGTGTCTGTAATAAGGGGTGTGGCTGTAACGGTGTGTCTGTAATAAGGGTGTGTCTGTAACGGTGTGTCTGTAACGGTGTGTCTGTAATAAGGGGTGTGTCTGTAACGGTGTGTCTGTAACGTGTGTCTGTAATAAGGGTGTGTCTGTAATAAGGTGTGTCTGTAACGGTGTGTCTGTAATAAGGTGTGTCTGTAACGGTGTGTCTGTAACAGTGTGTCTGTAATAAGGGGTGTGTCTGTAACGGTGTGTCTGTAATAAGGGGTGTGTCTGTAACGGTGTGTCTGTAACGGTGTGTCTGTCACGGTGTGTCTGTCACGTGTGAGTGTGTCTGTAACGGTGTGTCTGTAACGGTGTGTCTGTCACGTGTGAGTGTGTCTGTAACTGTGTTTGTATTGGTGTGTGTCTGTCACGTGTGAGTGTGTCTGTAACTGTGTTTGTATTGGTGTGTGTCTGTAACGGTGTGTCTGTAATAAGGGGTGTGTCTGTAACGGTGTGTCTGTAATAAGGGGTGTGTCTGTAACGGTGTGTCTGTCACGTGTGAGTGTGTCTGTAACTGTGTTTGTATTGGTGTGTGTCTGTAACGGTGTGTCTGTAATAAGGGGTGTGTCTGTAACGGTGTGTCTGTAATAAGGGGTGTGTCTGTAATGGTGTGTCTGTAACAAGGGGTGTGTCTGTAATAAGGGGTGTGTCTGTAACGGTGTGTCTGTCACGTGTGAGTGTGTCTGTAACGGTGTTTGTATTGGTGTGTGTCTGTCACGTGTGTGTGTCTGTAACTGTGTGTCTGTCACGTGTGTCTGTCACGTGAGCGTGTCTGTAACGGTGTGTCTGTAACGGTGTGTCTGTAATAAGGGGTGTGTCTGTAACGGTGTGTCTGTAACAGTGTGTCTGTAATAAGGGGTGTGTCTGTAACGTGTGTCTGTAATAAGGTGTGTCTGTAACGGTGTGTCTATAACGGTGTGTCTGTAATAAGGTGTGTCTGTAACGTGTGTCTGTAATAAGGGTGTGTCTGTAACGGTGTGTCTATAACGGTGTGTCTGTAATAAGGTGTGTCTGTAACGGTGTGTCTGTAATAAGGGGTGTGTCTGTAACTGTGTGTCTGTCACGTGTGAGTGTGTCTGTAACGGTGTTTGTATTGGTGTGTGTCTGTAACGGTGTGTCTGTAATAAGGGGTGTGTCTGTAACGGTGTGTCTGTGACGTGGAGTGTGTCTGTAACTGTGTTTGTATTGGTGTGTTGTGTCTGTCACGTGTGTCTGTAACGGTGTGTCTGTCACGTGAGTGTGTCTATAACGGTGTGTCTATAACGGTGTGTCTGTAACGGTGTGTCTGTAACGTGTGTGTCTGTAATAAAGGGTGTGTCTGTCACGTGTTAGTGAGTCTGTAACGGTGTGTCTTTAACGGTGTGTCTATAACGGTGTGTCTGTCACGTGTGAGTGTGTCTGTAACGTGTGTCTGTAACGGTGTGTCTGTAATAAGGGGTGTGTCTGTAACGGTGTGTCTGTAACGGTGTGTCTGTCACGTGTGAGTGTGTCTGTAACGTGTGTGTCTTTAACGGTGTGTCTGTCACGTGTGAGTGTGTCTGTCACGTGTGAGTGTGTCTGTCACGTGTGAGTGTGTCTGTAACGGTGTGTCTGTCACGTGTGAGTGTGTCTGTAACGGTGTGTCTGTAACGGTGTGTCTGTCACGTGTGAGTGTGTCTGTCATGTGTGAGTGTGTTTGTAATGGTGTGTCTGTAACAAGGGGTGTGTCTGTAATAAGGGGTGTGTCTGTAATAAGGGGTGTGTCTGTAACGGTGTGTCTGTCACGTGTGAGTGTGTCTGTAACGGTGTGTCTTTAACGGTGTGTCTGTAACGTGTGTCTGTCACGTGTGAGTGTGTCTGTCACGCGTGAGTGTGTCTGTAACGGTGTGTCTGTAACGGTGTGTCTGTCACGTGTGAGTGTGTCTGTCACGTGTGAGTGTGTCTGTAACGGTGTGTCTTTAACGGTGTGTCTGTCACGTGTGAGTGTGTCTGTCACGCGGTGAGTGTGTCTGTAACGGTGTGTCTGTCACGCAGAGTGAGTGTGTCTGTAACGGTGTGTCTTTAACGGTGTGTCTGTCACGGTGAGTGTGTCTGTAACTGTGTGTCTTTAACGGTGTGTCTGTCACGTGTGAGTGTGTCTGTCACGTGTGAGTGTGTCTGTAACGGTGTGTCTGTAACGGTGTGTCTGTCACGTGAGTGTGTCTGTAACGTGTGTCTGTAACGGTGTGTCTGTCACGTGAGTGTGTCTGTAACGGTGTGTCTGTAACGGTGTGTCTGTAATAAGGGGTGTGTCTATAACGGTGTGTCTGTCATGTGTGAGTGTGTCTGTAACGGTGTGTCTGTAACGGTGTGTCTGTAACTGTGTTTGTATTGGTGTGTGTCTGTTACGTGTCTGTCACGTGAGTGTGTCTGTAACTGTGTTTGTATTGGTGTGTCTGTAACGGTGTGTCTGTCATGTGTGAGTGTGTCTGTAACGGTGTGTCTGTAACAAGGGGTGTGTCTGTAACGGTGTGTCTGTCACGTGTGTCTGTCACGTGAGTGTGTCTGTAACTGTGTTTGTATTGGTGTGTGTCTGTTACGTGTGTCTGTCACGTGTGAGTGTGTCTGTAACGGTGTTTGTATTGGTGTGTGTCTGTAACGGTGTGTCTGTCACGTGTGAGTGTGTCTGTAACGGTGTGTCTGTAACAAGGGGTGTGTCTGTAATAAGGGGTGTGTCTGTAACGGTGTGTCTGTCACGTGCTAGTGTGTGTGTAACAAGGGGTGTGTCTGTAACGTGTGTCTGTAACTGTGTTTGTATTGGTGTGTGTCTGTTACGTGTGTCTGTCACGTGAGTGTGTCTGTAACGGTGTTTGTATTGGTGTGTGTCTGTAACGGTGTGTCTGTCATGTGTGAGTGTGTCTGTAACGGTGTGTCTGTAACGGTGTGTCTGTAACGGTGTGTCTGTAACGGTGTGTCTGTCACGTGTGAGTGTGTCTGTAACGGTGTTTGTATTGGTGTGTGTCTGTAACGGTGTGTCTGTCACGTGTGAGTGTGTCTGTAACGGTGTTTGTATTGGTGTGTGTCTGTAACGGTGTGTCTGTCACGTGTGAGTGTGTCTGTAACGGTGTGTCTGTAATAAGGGGTGTGTCTGTAACGGTGTGTCTGTCACGTGTGAGTGTGTCTGTAACGGTGTGTCTGTAACGTGTGTCTGTAACGTGTCTGTCACGTGTGAGTGTGTCTGTAACTGTGTTTGTATTGGTGTGTGTCTGTTACGTGTGTCTGTCACGCAGAGTGTGTCTGTAACGGTGTTTGTATTGGTGTGTGTCTGTAACGGTGTGTCTGTAATAAGGGGTGTGTCTGTAACGGTGTGTCTGTAACGGTGTGTCTGTAACGGTGTGTCTGTCACGTGTGAGTGTGTCTGTAACTGTGTTTGTATTGGTGTGTGTCTGTAACGTGTGTCTGTTACGTGTGTCTGTCACGTGTGTCTGTAACGGTGTGTCTGTAATGTGCTTGTGTCTGTTTGCTCAGAGCTGTGATAAAATCAAGCAGTCTGCGTCTGGAACCAAGCGCCGCGTCTTCATCGTGGAGACGATGGGCGGGTACTGTGGTTACCTAGCAACCACCACCGGCATCGCTGTGGGCGCAGACGCCGTCTACATCTTTGAGGAGCCGTTCAACATCCATGAGCTGGAGGCACGTTCTGCTTTTACATTTGTGCATGCAGCTCAATACAATATATGTGTGCTAGCAGTTTGGAATAACTACATTTTCGTATTTTATTTGTAATATTTCCATTTAGCTCAATCATTTATATTTAGTTCAGTTTTAGTAATTTTAGCACTTGAACTCATTTAATTTTGTTCTAATTTTCATTTACGTTAAGTTTACATTTATGATTTTATTTTATTTCACCCTCATTCCAATAAAAAACAAAATTACAACTAAATAGAACTTTTCGGAAAAAAGAATAAAGTTATTTTAGATCAAATAAACACCGCCTTGGTGAGCTGAAGATACTCTTTCATAAACACTGAATCATTCCAGACCCTTGAAGTCAAGCTCCTCTTCCTGATCATCTTCCTGATGCTCTTCCCGACGCTCTTCCTGATGCTTTTACTAATGCTCTTCCTCAAGCTCTTCCTCATGCTCTTCCTCAAGCTCTTCCTCAAGCTCTTCCTGATGCTCTTCCTCATGCTCTTCCTCATGCTCTTCCTCAAGCTCTTCCTCATGCTGTTCCTGATGCTCTTCCTCATGTTCTTCCTCATGCTCTTCCTCATGCTCTTCCTCATGCTCTTCCTCATGCTCTTCCTCATGCTCATCTTCATGCTCTTCCTCATGCTCTTCTTCATGCTCTTCCTCATGCTCTTCCTCATGCTCTTCCTCAAGCTCTTCCTCATGCTCTTCCTCAAGCTCTTCCTCAAGCTCTTCCTGATGCTCTTCCCGAGGCCCTTCCTGATGCTCTTCCTCAAGCTCTTCCTGATGCTCTTCCTCAAGCTCTTCCTGATGCTCTTCCTCAAGCTCTTCCTGATGCTCTTCCTCATGCTCTTCCTCATGCTCTTCCTCATGCTCTTCCTCAAGCTCTTCCTCATGTTCTTCCTCATGCTCTTCTTCATGCTCTTCCTCAAGCTCTTACTCAAGCTCTTCCTGATGCTCTTACTCAAGCTCTTACTCAAGCTCTTCCTCATGCTCTGCCTCATGCTCTTCATCAAGCTCTTCCTGTTGCTTTTCCTGATCCTCTGCCTCATGCTCTGCCTCATGCTCTGCCTCATGCTCTGCCTCATGCTCTGCCTCATGCTCTGCCTCATGCTCTGCCTCATGCTCTGCCTCATGCTCTTCCTCATGCTCTTCCTCAAGCTCTTCCTGATGCCCTTCCTCAAGCTCTTCCTGATGCTCTTCCTCAAGCTCTTCCTCAAGCTCTTCCTCAAGCTCTTCCTGATGCTCTTCCCGAGGCCCTTCCTGATGCTCTTCCTCAAGCTCTTCCTGATGCCCTTCCTCAAGCTCTTCCTGATGCCCTTCCTCAAGCTCTTCCTGATGCTCTTCCTCAAGCTCTTCCTGATGCTCTTCCTCAAGCTCTTCCTCAAGCTCTTCCTGATGCTCTTCCCAAGGCCCTTCCTGATGCTCTTCCTCAAGCTCTTCCTCAAGCTCTTCCTGATGCTCTTCCTCAAGCTCTTCCTCAAGCTCTTCCTGATGCTCTTCCTCAAGCTCTTCCTGATGCTCTTCCTCATGCTCTTCCTCAAGCTCTTACTCAAGCTCTTACTCATGCTCTTCCTCATGCTCTTCCTCAAGCTCTTACTCATGCTCTTCCTCATGCTCTTCCTGATGCCCTTCCTCAAGCTCTTCCTGATGCTCTTCCTGATGCTCTTCCTCAAGCTCTTCCTCATACTCATCTTCATGCTCTTCCTCATGCTCTTCCTCATGCTCTTCCTGATGCCCTTCCTCAAGCTCTTCCTGATGCTCTTCCTCAAGCCCTTCCTCAAGCTCTTCCTGATGCTCTTCCGAGGCCCTTCCTGATGCTCTTCCTCAAGCTCTTCCTGATGCTCTTCCTCAAGCTCTTCCTGATGCTCTTCCTCAAGCTCTTCCTGATGCTCTTCCTCATGCTCTTCCTCATGCTCTTCCTCATGCTCTTCCTCATGCTCTTCCTCATGCTCTTCTTCATGCTCTTCCTCATGCTCTTCCTCAAGCTCTTACTCAAGCTCTTCCTGATGCTCTTACTCAAGCTCTTACTCAAGCTCTTCCTCATGCTCTGCCTCATGCTCTTCATCAAGCTCTTCCTGTTGCTTTTCCTGATCCTCTACCTGATCCTCTACCTCATGCTCTGCCTCATGCTCTGCCTCATGCTCTGCCTCATGCTCTGCCTCATGCTCTGCCTCATGCTGTTCCTGATGCTCTTCCTCATGCTCTTCCTCATGCTCTTCCTCAAGCCTCCCTGGTGCTCTTCCTCATGCTCTTCCTCATGCTCTTCCTCATGCTCTTCCTCATGCTCTTCCTCATGCTCTTCCTCAAGCTCTTCCTCATGCTCTTCCTGATGCTCTTCCTCATGCTCTTCCTCATGCTCTTCTTCATGCTCTTCTTCATGCTCTTCTTCATGCTCTTCTTCATGCTCTTCCTCATGCTCTTCCTCAAGCTCTTCCTCAAGCTCTCCTGGTGCTCTTCCTCATGCTCTTCCTCATGCTCTTCCTCATGCTCTTCTTCATGCTCTTCTTCATGCTCTTCCTCATGCTCTTCTTCATGCTCTTCTTCATGCTCTTCCTCATGCTCTTCCTCATGCTCTTCCTGATGCTCTTCCTGATGCCCTTCCTCAAACTCTTCCTGATCCTCTACCTCATGCTCTTCCTCAAGCTCTTCCTGATCCTCTTCCTCATGCTCTTCCTCAAGCTCTTCCTCATGCTCTTCCTGATGCCCTTCCTCATGCTCTTCCTGATGCTCTTCCTGATGCCCTTCCTCAAGCTCTTCCTGATGCTCTTCCTCAAGCTCTTCCTGATCCTCTACCTCATGCTCTTCCTCATGCTCTGGGATGTGTTTTTGAATTGTGTAAATGTGTTTTATTGATATTAGAGGTCTTTAGCTTGTCAGATGTTTTAGAAAATCTTTTCCTCTGTTTCCTCTCAGACAAACGTGGAGCATTTGACGGAGAAGATGAAGAATGACATTCAGAGAGGGCTAGTGCTGAGGTAACGCTTCCCACAATCCTTCAGGATTTACTGATACTCATTCTGTCTGCTAACGGACGACTGACGCTCGATCTCTGCAGGAATGAGAAGTGTCACAAGCACTACACCACTGAGTTCATACACAACCTGTACTCCGCCGAGGGCAAAGGCATCTTCGACTGCAGGGTCAACGTGCTGGGTCACCTGCAGCAGGTCAGAGGTCATGAGTTTGAGCAGCAGATTGATGACTGAACTGTGTGTTGATGTCAGTTCTGGTCACGTGTTCCTCTGTTCAGGGTGGCGTCCCCACACCGTTTGACAGGAACTTCGGCACTAAACTGGGAGTGAAGTCTGTGCTGTGGCTCTCGGAGAAGATGAGAGACGCCTACAGACAGGGTGAGCCGCCCAACACAAAACAACACTGAAAGAAAATCAAATGATGAACTTAAACTTAAACAAATATTATTAATATCATTTAAAGCTCATGATAAAAGCAAAATTACTAAATCTTAACCAAAAACAAATAAAATGATGAAAACATACAATTACTCAAAATTAAATAATTAAATAAATGTTGAAATGTATATATAAATTGTTAAATGCATAATTAAATAATTAAACATGCATATATATATATATATATAGCGAGCACAAGTGTCACCATCCCCAGACCGAACTAACCTCAGTCGACCAGTCCTCAGCATAAATAAATCTTACTGTAAATGAAACTAAAATGACAATTTTACACAGCAAATATTAATACAGAAAATGTGTGTATAATACAAGATTCCCTGGAAACATCATAGATAGTGAATCACAGACTCTTGAGTCGCTTCGTTTCACTGAGTTGCTTCACTGAGTCGCTTCATTCCAGTGAATCACTTAATTTCAGTGAGTCGCTTCGTTACAGTGAATCAGTTTATTTCAGTGAGTCGCTTCGTTTCACTGAGTCGCTTCGTTCCAGTGAGTCGCTTCGTTCCAGTGAGTCGCTTTAGAACGATTCTTCAGAACCCTGATAATAGTTTCCCGAGTGACTGAAATGAAAGTCAGTGTTGATGGTGTGTGACTGCAGGCCGTGTGTTTGCCAACGCTCCGGATACGGCCTGTGTGATCGGCATGAAGAAGAAGGTCATGTCGTTCAGTCCCGTCACCGAACTCAAGACTCACGCAGACTTCGAGTGAGTGATTCACCTTATGAAGAATCAACAGCAACTGCAGATTAATATCCATATTATTAATGCATACTCTTGTGCACATTATGCATGCATTTCTGAGCTGCCACTATTTATGATTATGCACCGTGTGTGTCTGTGTGTGTGTATGTGTGTCTCTGTGTGTCTGTGTCTCTGTGTGTGTGTCTGTGTCTCTGTGTGTCTCTGTGTGTGTGTCTGTCTGTGTCTGTGTCTCTGTGTGTGTGTGTCTGTCTGTCTGTGTCTCTGTCTCTGTGTGTGTGTGTCTCTGTCTGTGTCTGTGTCTCTGTGTGTGTGTGTCTGTCTGTGTCTCTGTCTCTGTGTGTGTGTGTCTGTCTGTGTCTGTGTCTCTGTGTGTGTGTGTCTGTCTGTGTCTCTGTCTCTGTGTGTGTGTGTGTGTGTGTCTCTGTGTGTGTGTGTGTCTCTGTGTGTGTGTGTGTGTGTGTCTCTGTGTGTGTGTGTGTGTCTGTGTCTCTGTGTGTGTGTGTGTGTGTGTGTGTGTGTGTGTGTGTGTCTCTGTGTGTGTGTGTGTGTGTGTGTGTGTGTCTCTGTGTGTGTCTCGTGTGTGTCTCTGTGTGTGTGCGTGTGTCTCTGTGTGTGTGTGTGTGTCTGTGTGTGTGTGTGTGTGTGTGTGTGTGTGTGTGTGTGTGTCTCTGTGTGTGTGTGTGTGTGTGTGTGTGTGTGTGTGTCTCTGTGTGTGTGTGTGTGTGTGTGTGTGTGTGTGTGTGTGTGTGTGTGTGTGTGTGTCTGTGTGTGTGTGTGTGTGTGTGTGTGTGTGTGTCTGTGTCTCTGTGTGTGTGTCTGTGTCTCTCTGTGTGTGTGTGTGTGTGTCTGTGTGTGTGTGTGTGTGTGTGTGTGTCTGTGTGTGTGTGTGTGTGTCTGTGTGTGTGTGTGTGTGTGTGTGTGTGTCTGTGTCTCTCTGTGTGTGTGTGTGTGTGTGTCTGTGTGTGTGTGTGTGTGTGTCTGTGTGTGTGTGTGTGTGTGTCTGTGTCTCTCTGTGTGTGTGTGTGTGTGTCTGTGTGTGTCTGTGTGTGTGTGTGTCTGTGTGTGTCTGTGTGTGTCTGTGTGTGTCTGTGTGTGTCTGTGTGTGTGTGTGTGTGTGTGTGTGTGTGTGTGTGTGTGTGTGTGTGTGTGTCTGTGTGTGTCTGTGTGTGTGTGTGTGTGTGTCTGTGTGTGTCTGTGTGTGTGTGTGTGTGTGCAGGCACCGGATGCCGAGGGAGCAGTGGTGGCTGAATCTGCGGCCGATGCTGAAGATGTTGGCGAAGTATCAGACGAGCTTTGACGAGTATGTGACCGGAGAGATGGAGCACGTGACGCGCCGCACCCTCAGCATCGAGACGGGCTTCTGAAGCGCCAGAACCTCCTCACACTGATCTGAGCTCAGTCCACCCGTCCTCGGCTTCATCACCCGCTCATGTGAAACTGACACCAGTGTTTAGGAAGTGATTCATAATGAAATGTGAAATAACTCCGATATTAATGTTGTGTTCGTGCTCGAGCCCATCTCTTGTGCCTTCGTTGTGTATTTATTAGTTTGTAATACTTCCTTCATTAATGTCAATCTTCATATTCCAGTGTGTGTGTGTGTGTGTGTGTGAGAGAGAGTCTGAATGAACTCTGTGTTTGGTGTTCAGTGTTTGTCGGACTGATCGATTATGGTTTTCCTGTAGAAATGCTGCCAATTTTTCACCTGAATCATGTTTACAGATTAATATGATCTGCATGTCTTTTGAAGATTAAACCTAACAAATAAACACAGATATTTTCTGCTGATTAAGCAAAGGTCCTGTTGTGTTTGTACAGTATCACACCACGCAAACACATACACACCGCACACACACACACACACACACACCGCACACACACACACACACCACACACACACAGACACCGCACACACAGACACCGCACACACACACAGACACACCACACCGCACACACAGACACCACACACACACACACACCACACCACACACAGACACACACACACACACACACACACACAGACACCACACCACACACACACACACACCACACACAGACACCACACACACAGACACACACACACCACACACAGACACCACACACAGACAACACACACACACAGACACCACACACACACACACACACACACACCACACACACACAGACACCACACACACACACACAGACACCACACACACACAGACACCACACACAGACACCACACCACACACAGACACCACACACATACACAGACACCACACACACACACACACACACACACACACAGACACCACACACAGACACCACACACACACAGACACCACACACACACACACACACACACAGACACACACACACACACACACACACACACACCACACACACACAGACACCACACACACACACCACACACACAGACACCACACACACACCACACCACACCACACACACACACACACACACACAGACACCACACACACACCACACCACACACAGACACACCTCACACACACACCGCACACGCATGGTCACATCTAAATATAACTACATATTTTTTATTACATTTTTATATTCATAATCTTCAAATAAATGATCATGAGTGAAATGAGTGGTGTGATGTCATGACCGAAAGGACAAGATCCCGGATGGAGGCGGCCGAAATGAGCTTTCTCCGCAGGGTGGCTGGGCGCTCCCTTAGAGACAGGCTGAGAAGCTCGGAGTAGAGCCGCTGCTCCTCCACATCGAGAGGAACCAGCTGGCCTTCCCAGGGAGGTGCTCCGGGCACGTCCCACCGGGAGGAGGCCCCGGGGAAGAGCTAGGACACGCTGGAGGGATTATGTGTCTCGGCTGGCCTGGGAACACCTCGGGTTCCCCCAGGAAGAGCTGGAGGAAGTGGCTAGGGAGAGGGAAGTCTGGGCGTCTCTGCTTAGACTGCTGCCCCCCCGACCCGGATAAGCGGAAGATGATGGATGGATATTTAGATGTATATCAATTATTTATATATATATAATTAATGTTCAATAATATGTATTATAATTTAGTCAATATATTATAAATATAATTGTATAATTATATATATAATAAAATATTTTTTTATACTTTATTCTAATTCCATATATATATTTATTAATTATATATTCTATATATATTTTACAATTATATCACAAACCTATTTTTAAATAAATTACATTTTATAATTGTATTATTTTATTACATATATATAAAGCACAACAACATTTCTTAAAGTGAATAAAAAAAAATACTTCTAAATAGAATTAATTTTAGAAAACTAATAAAATGATAAACAACAAAATTATTATAATAAGATTATATATTTAAATATTTTATATTATATAGTTATAACTAGACGCATAATATACTGTAAATATAATTAATAATTGTACATATAATAAACATAATATAAATATATTTTAAACCAATTTTATAATTGTTATTTTTACTTACAATTATATATATCTATATATTATAATATGTTTAATAATTATATATATAAATAAATACTATTATGTAATTATAATCTTTTATAATATATAAGTTACAACATCGTATTGAATTATATGATTTGTTATGTTTTTATTAAAAGAGCATAAGGATATATTCTTATACATGTCTTTATTCGTATTCGCTCAATATTATAACTATATTTGTTGCGCAGCTCCTGAACAGTATTTCATAATGACACACACAGACAAACAGTAAAGTTATTACTGCATATTTCCCCAGTGATTATGGATTATCATATTATCGCGCGTTATAATAACATTGGCTGCGTGCTGGAGGTCAGTTGGTCCTCCGGTATCCCATAATGCTTCACTGTCGGCGCTGGTAAATCGCGCATGCGCAGTTGTTCGGTCTCTTTTGGATCCGCACCTCTTCAGCTAAAATGGTGAGTGTTTGTGTCCCGAGAGAGAAATCCTCAAACATCTCCTCTATCGCGCTGTAATAACTCCCGTTTCTCATCGCTCGGTGTGTGTATGTGTGAATTAAATATGATCAGTGCTGAATGTGTGGAGTTAGACGAGGATAACGACTTTAAACGCCTTTATTTATCCGTTGTGTGTCAGTCCGCCGCCGCTCCGTCATAAACTGCCGCTAGCGCGTTACCTCAGAGACATAACGCGTGTTTTAACCGGTAACCGAGGCGTTGTGCTTCCTGGGGTTTATAGTAATAACAGCAGATAGTTAGATCAGTGTGAAGAGACTGTTCTGGCGAATATCAGCTCTGTAGATATACAGCTTTATCCCGTAACTTAATGCAAGTTACGGGATAAAGCTGTATATCTACAGAGCTGATATTAGTTCATTAAATCCGATGTTTCCTGATAGCATGAGTGTGTATTTACTGACGTTAAGCAACTTTTCCTCTGCTAGAAACAGATATATCCTTTAAATTGTAGTGTAACTCGTATATATATATGTGTATGTGTACATTTACCGGCTTTAAAGGTGCAGGATGTAAGATTTTAGGATTAATATAGCCGCTTGCTCAGTGTTGACTTGTGTATCCCAAATGTTTAAATCCAGAGAAATCAGGGATTTTCCCCAGGATACAAACCGCCTATCAGTGACATCATCTGGTGTTATTGTGTGGTAACCATGGCAACACTAGCGGCGCTTTAATATCTGCTGTGTTTATGAGACACTGTTTGGATCATTGATGGACAGAAACTCATCATTGTTCTCCAGCTCAACACAGTTAGTCTGATTGTGTAAATCTGCTGTTCTTGATTTACATGTTTTACCGCCTAATATGATCTCGCTCACTGCAGTGTGAACAAGTGTCTCATAGTAGCATTAACATCACTTTAACACACGCACATGTGTGTGATATGATCAAACAGCGCTGCGTTACACACACACGCATGAGCGGAAGAAGCGGAAGCGCTCGCGGCAGAATATAAGCTCCGCCCACTCACGAGTCAAGACACGCCCCTGTTCTGAATAATTACACACTGCGCCTTAAAGTCACTTTTGCATATTCTGAGCGATCAGATATGATCTAAATGCATCATGTTTAACACATCCCATATTTATGGAAATGTTTGATTCCTCGTCAGGCCAAGCGCACCAAGAAGGTGGGGATTGTGGGGAAGTACGGCACCCGTTACGGTGCGTCCCTCAGGAAGATGGTGAAGAAGATTGAGATCAGCCAACATGCCAAATACACCTGCTCCTTCTGTGGCAAGGTGAGATGCGTTTAAAGGGGTACTTCAGCGCTGGGAAGATGAATCTGTATTTAAACTGGGTCATTAATGTGGTAGAAATGTGAAATTATTTTTGTCTCATGGTGATGAAAGACAACAATTCCCAGAATGCACTGCTTCACTGCCCTACTCTAGGCACGGCTAGTCGGCTCCTGGATTACTGGATCACTTGCCCACCGCGCTCATTTTCAGAAAATCAGTTCAGTTCGAGACACTACAATTAAAAACTGAACGTGTCTGTTCGATATATTGTGAGTGAGTCGATTGAGTGTCACGGCACAAACGCAGCAGGATCGGATCTCATTCATCACATGAGCTGAGGGAATCCCGGGATTCGTGGCTGCATTCACAGCGCGTGATCAGTTCATGTCTTTGGAAGCTTAACTTTCATAGGAAGTTCATTTTAAAAGTTAAAACACTTTGGTCTCCACCGCCCGGGTTACATGAATCTCCGCCGCTCCCGAGCCGAGTGCTGTGAGTGTGATGTTGAAAACATGTGGGAATAGCGCCTCCTGCTGGCTGTAGTCTTCAGCCTCTGGACAAAAACTCCTCCGATGATGTAAAATGATGATATTTGCGTCATCAGAGGAATTTTTCCAGAAATAAAATACATAATTCTCTCGTCTCAGGGTCATATGAGGGGGGAAAGTACGATAATTTGAATATACTCCCGGGTTTCTACTGATACAAAGCTTAATGCTAATCGCTGAAGTAACCCTTTAAACGTGCCTATTGTGATGTTTATATCTCTATCGTGCCGTATATCGAGTTAATCGCTTCTCAGACAAGAACAGATGTGGGCGGGGCTTGAGTGTGTCTGTGGGGATCTGATTGGATGGGTGTGGTTTGCTATTGGTGGATCTCAGTGAGTGACAGGTGGCCCCGCCCTCATCATCAGAGGTGATGTTATTCTGATATCATTTAGAAATAAACACTGACTGACATGTGTTTCTCTGCTCAGACTAAGATGAAGAGAAAGGCTGTTGGCATCTGGCATTGTGGGTCCTGCATGAAAACCGTGGCCGGAGGCGCCTGGACATACAAGTAAGAGCGCATGCGGTGGGTAATCCCAGCTTCCTGTGTGTGTCCGGTGAGTCTAACGCTCCTCTGTCCCGCAGCACGACGTCCGCTGTCACAGTGAAGTCTGCCATCAAGAGGCTGAAGGAGCTGAAGGACCAGTAGACGCGCTGGGGTTTTGTACAGATCTTCGTCTCGGGCTGTTGTTCTTTGTGGCTCGTTGGAACATCCCACAATAAATCTGAGTCTTGAGCGGGACGTTGCTTCTGTCTTATTTCATTGTGAAAGCTTTTCCACAGATCTTTCTCTGCATTCACACGGGGCGACGTGTGAGATTTCTCAACTTTTCAAGCGCCAACCAATCAGATCTCCCTATGCAAATACTCTAGAGCAGACGCTAGCCAATAGGGGTGGGCCAAAAAATCGATATGCCGATTTATCGCGATATTTCCGGCCGCGAGACGTTATCGATACGCTGTCTCCAAGTATCGATATTTGATCCGAATATTTAAATTCATATCTACATTGTGGCTGTTTACCGCTTTGGCTTCCCGGAGTGGCAGTACCTCCAGACTTCATGTGGTGGCGCTTCACCGAGCGCGAATACAGCGTCAAAATCGCGTCTAGTTTGACGCGTGAACATTTTGAATCCATTCGCACGTCCGCAGCGAATTGGACGCGTGTAGAAATCGAGCATTTGAAGCGAAATAGACGCGCGTTCAAGGCGCTCCAGGAGAAAAATGTCATAAAACACCACTCTTTTCATAAAAAAATTAAGCATTAACAGCCACACAAATGTGGTACAGCCAACGCACTACCTGGATTATCTTCACTGCAAAAAAATACATTTAAAGTTATGAAACTTTACTTTGCCCTCAGTCAAAATGATTTGGTAGACAACAATAGATTCATTAGACCAAAGATCGCCCATTAGATTTACACAAGACGAATTATATGTCATGTTTAACCACTACAGAGACATCCGAGCCAGCGGCAAACGCTAGAAGGACTGGCCGAGGAGAGGCAGCTCTCGCTGGGGTTAACGAGCGCTGAGCGCCCGCTGATCGCCTGGAGCTCACAACTCCGAAAACGCAAGATTATTATAAATACAATATATTATAAATAGGTGCTGTCTTTACAAATAAACCACATAATTTCGCTTTAAGCAACTACGTTATCAACTGAAAAGCATTAAAACTACATTTAGTGACAAAATATCAGTATCTTTAGTTATGCAGGGTTTCTCACACGTCACTTGACCACGTGACAGCAGCAAGCAGGCTCCTGATTGGTTAACGCGCTTGGCACTCAGATGTGACAATACTTTATTATATAAGGTTTTATACTGGGTGATTTTTCACATGAGTCTATTTTGCAATTTCCAAATATGAAATGTTGCTGCTATGAATAAGTCAGAGATAGTGACTTTTCTTTATTATAAATCATTTAGTCACATAAAACTGTTCTCTCATGTCTGTTTGATGGCTTTATATGCACTTACTGAACTTTAATGCTATTTCAAAAAAGATTAAATTATTTAGTTTTAATGAAATTCATGATCATATGACTTTTTTCCATTTACAAAATGATATCGTGAGACATTTTCTTGCAATATATCGTCTGTCACAGAATCGCGGGTATCGTGATATTATCGTATCGTGTGTTGACCTGTGATTTCCACCCCTACTAGCCAATTATAGAGCAGACGTGTGATTGGCTATGACGGTCAAATTAGGCATTAAATCAGGGCTGTATGATTTATGCGATACAGAAAATGTGAATGAAATTATAGTATCCATTGAAAATTTAATTTACTGTATAATGCACGGGATTGGTCAGATGTGTGAATAAATCAGCAGTCAGACTCTTAAAGGGCCAGTTCACCCATTAATGAGAATCCAGGGATCATTTCCTCTTCATTGAGCCATAGATGCTAATAAAGATCCTTCCCCTCTTATAACCGTTTGTAGAAAGAGCTGATATTAGTTCTGAGGTTATGTGATGTAATATGCGTATGCTTGACTTACGGTTATTTATGTTCCCAGCTAACAAAAATAAGTTCTAAGGACATTTGGTAACGTTCCCACACTAAAAATAATATGATCATGAAGTTATGACAGCACTGGTTTAACTCGTCAAAGTAAGCAATTTTATACAGATTCAACTCAGTTTAATGTCTGATATTTTTATGGAAACATTATTTCTGAATATTGAACATTATTAGTGTCCAGAATTCAAAGTGTTTGTTTCATGTTTATGCAAAAACATCAAGGGAATGTTCCATCATTTACAAACACTATCGAAGCGTTACATAGTAACATTTAAAAACCGTTAGATGTGCGTTGAATGTTTCAGAATAAAAATAATGTAGTGCTAATGTTTTGAGAGCTCTATTAATGTTACTCAGCGTTTCCACGAGTCTTACAGTTTTATTTGAACATTTGACCTTCCACAATTTAAGGCCTTCAATTCAATATCATGGCATTAAATCAGGGCTCTATGGTTTCTGTGATGCAGAAAATATGGACCGAATCCATTCATAAAACTGTAATTTTATAATGCACAGGATTGGTCAGATGTGTGAATAAATCAGCAGTCGCTCAGACTCTTAAAGGGCCAGTTCACCCATTAATGAGAATCCCGGGATCATTTCCTTGCCCTAATGTCGCTCAAACCCGTCAGACTTTCCTTCCTCATATAAAGCCATGGAGTCTCTTCAGAACATCTGGAATAATCCGCTGGATCCGTACGGATCAGATCTCTTTATGAGCTTTCTGAAGCATCAGTGGAAGTTGCTTAGCCTGTCAATGGAGGACAGAAATCCCTCCATCTCATCCCAGATCTCTCCATCTCATCCCAGATCTCTCCATCTCATCCCAGATCTCTCCATCTCATCCCAGATCTCTCCATCTCATCCCAGATCTCTCCATCTCATCCCTGATCTCTCCATCTCATCCCAGATCTCTCCATCTCATCCCTGATCTCTCCATCTCATCCCAGATCTCTCCATCTCATCCCAGATCTCTCCATCTCATCCCAGATCTCTCGAACTCATCCCTGATCTCTCCATCTCAACCCAGATCTCTCCATCTCATCCCTGATCTCTCCATCTCATCCCAGATCTCTCCATCTCATCCCTGATCTCTCCATCTCATCCCAGATCTCTCCATCTCATCCCAGATCTCTCCATCTCATCCCAGATCTCTCCATCTCATCCCAGATCTCTCGAACTCATCCCTGATCTCTCCATCTTAACCCAGATCTCTCCATCTCATCCCTGATCTCTCCAGATCTCTCCATCTCATCCCTGATCTCTCCATCTCATCCCAGATCTCTCCTGATCTCTCCATCTCATCCCAGATCTCTCCATCTCATCCCAGATCTCTCCATCTCATCCCAGATCTCTCCATCTCATCCCAGATCTCTCCATTAGTGTTCCGAAGATGAGTGAGAGTCCGGCAGATCTGACCTTTAGAGCAGAGGACAGAACAATCACACCGAGTTCATAAAACATTAAATGCGTAGATCCATAAATCAGGATTTCTGTTTTCCAGCACAAAAACAAACCAAATGAAGTCTTGCTTTCTGAGAAACTGAAGTGAGTTTGAGCTCCAGAGCAGATCTCAGTCATTGGGTCTGAACATCTCTCATCTGAACCAAGCAGATCTTTATGAACACACTGGCAGAGATTTGCTCTCGTTTTAATCATAAAATCACAAGATTCTCAAACTTTCTCAATGCTAGTTTTCATAAAATGAAGTTATGGAGATCTGAAGCTTTGAAGTGTCATTAATACAACACTGATAATAATCATAAATGTGTATTGATCATCAGATCCTCATATGAGTGTGATTAGTGGAGGGTCATGTGACACTGAAGACTGGAGGAATGATGATATATTCACACAGAGAACTGATGATTTATGAGCAGAAGAGATATTAAACACCTTAATGTTTCCAACCTTATAAAGAAATGTACATCAACTCTTAAATAACATGCATGTGCGTGACGGCATCGCTTTCATGAACTCGCACTTTAAAACCCGTTTTCAAAAGTTTGTTTTCTGCCCCTAGCGCAGCTGTTTGTAAATGAATGGCAGGGTTCCCGCGGGGTCTTAAAAAGTCTAAAAAAGTCTTAAATTTAAAAATCTAAATTTTAGGCCTTAAAAAAACTGAAATTCGTGGAAGTATTGAGTTCTAGGTCTTAAATAATTTTAAACAGGTCTTAATTTTCCTACGTCCATGTAACGCTACCTCTAATGTTCATTGAAGTGCTCCCGCAGCGCTTTAGTGTGTGTGTGTGTGTGTGTGTGTGTGTGTGTGTGTGTCTGTCTGTGTGTGTGTGTGTGTGTGTGTGTGTGTGTGTGTGTGTGTGTGTGTGTGTGTGTGTGTGTGTGTGTGTGTGTGTGTGTGTGTGTGTGTGTGTGTCTGTGTCTGTGTGTGTGTGTCTGTGTGTGTGTGTGTGTCTGTGTGTGTCTGTCTGTGTGTGTGTGTGTGTGTGTGTGTGTGTCTGTCTGTGTGTGTCTGTCTGTGTGTGTGTGTGTGTGTCTGTGTGTGTGTGTCTGTGTGTGTGTGTGTGTGTGTGTGTGTCTGTGTGTGTCTGTCTGTGTGTGTGTGTGTGTCTTTGTGTGTGTGTGTCTGTGTGTGTGTCTGTGTGTGTGTGTGTCTGTGTGTGTGTGTGTGTGTGTGTGTGTGTGTGTGTGTGTGTGTGTGTGTGTCTGTGTGTGTCTGTGTGTGTGTGTGTCTGTGTGTGTGTCTGTTTGTGTGTGTGTGTGTGTGTGTGTGTGTGTGTGTGTGTGTGTGTGTGTGTGTGTGTGTGTGTGTGTGTGTGTGAGAGTATTTATTCCGTGGTGGTGTTGTAGTTCTTTCTTTCGTTAGTCCAACTATAGTTCGCTGTATTACAACTACAAATGAGACCAGCATGCATCTTATATTGCAGCCAATCAGCTTTCGTGTTGTTGGCCCGAGTCTCTTTCGGATTGTACCACGGACAAATAAAACAGATTTTATTCTTCAGCTAAATTAGTTCTCCAGTTCCGCGATCATGAAAGTGAAGGGGAATCTTAATCACCTACCGTCTCGCATAAGCGCCAAGGACCGGGCAAAGCGATTGTGCACTTAAAATAGTTAATAAAAGCGATCTAAACCACGGACTGATCTCACACTGTGGCTGAGGATTCCGTGCACGCGTCTATTTATAGTCTCATTACTCTTGAACGATCAATATAGAGTCATGCATTTTGTTTGTTATATTGTCATGTGTGACTGTTGTGCATCTAACATAATGATATGGTAAAAGTGGCATCCTAATTATGAAAAAAAACACACACACAAAAAACATGCACATTTCTGGAAATGACCACCACAAAATGTTACCACCAAAATAATTTTGATTAAAAAAAATTAAGCTATGAGGAAGTGCTAGTTTACTGATACTTTGTTCAATTTAAATAAATTAATATTCTTTTAAGTAATTTTATGATTCTGTATTTCATTATGTACGTTTTTTAATTGCGTGATATAGGTCTTAAATTTCATTCATAATGGTCTTTAAAAGGTCTTAAAAAGTCTTAAATTTGACTTGGTGAAACCTGCAGGAACCCTGGGAATGGGGAAACTCTTCACAGTCCACGGGCAAACACATGAAGCGTTCAATGTTTATATGTGAAAACCGCCCTTATATTTCTCCCGCGCTAATAACTCGATTATGCTGTCCGCAGGGTTGCATTACAAGTAACTTGAGTTACGTAATCAGATTACTTTTTCAAGTAACTAGTAAAGTAACGCATAAATTTTAAAATTTACAACAAGATATCTGAGTTACTTGTTCACATTTATTTGACTGACAGTTTTCCCCATGAGATGGAGAGTAAGTGCCGAGGCGTGTGTGTGAACATGAGAGTTATTGCAGTTCTAAATCTGAGCATTTATTCATCTCACTCGCATAAAGATTGAGTATTCCTCAAAAACAACAAAATCAGTCAAATGCAAAATATGCAAACCTCCAATAATTAAATGTGAAATAAAATGAATATTTGTATGCATTAAATCTGCCTTTATTGACCCATTTGCTGCTGACCTTTAATGAATCAGTTAAACCATGAGCAAAAATTACTAGATTTTTTTATTTTTATTGGTAAAACTTTTTTCCTCCTGCGTCCCATTCTTCCATTATCCAGAATGGCAGCGCAGCAGAGAGTGTGAATTAGTGTTTTTACCTCAGCCTGAGGATTATTATTTCAATTTTGGTATGAAGAGGTCTTTACATTTGCACAAAAATAGAACCTTTTTGTTATAAAAAAACAAACAAACAAGAAAACAAGCCCGGTCCAGGTGAGCAAAAGTAACGCTAAAGTAACATTACATTACTTTTCTTAAAAAGTAACTAAGTAACTCAATAAGTTACTTTTTAAGGGAGTAACGCAATATTGTAATGCATTACTTTTCAAAGTAACTTTCCCCAACACTGATCATGGGATTGTAGTTCTTTCCCTCACTGAAGCTGGGAAGTCTTGTATTTTTGTCAGTCTCTTTAAATCAGAGTAGCTCTCTCATAACAAAGACTTTTAAAATCCCTATGGGAATAATCACGATTGATGAATGATGCAAAGCTGGATGGAAGGACGGCATGTGTGGAGAGAGAAACAATCAACATTCATAAAGATCACTGACTCTATCAGCTGAGATCCAAACATGAGCTGAACAACCACGAGTTCTGCCACTTTAACACTCTTACAGTTATCTGAAGGTTATTTAAAGTGCTGTACGTAATGTCTAAACGGACACTAGTGTCTCACATGATGTTCTGTAAATGTGTTCTCATGGTGGAACTGTGTCCAGTTGAATAGAGCGAAAGGGCTTTAACATCTCTTGATTTGAATGCAAGTGGACTGTAAATATATCGGCTTTATTGAGTTAATGAAACGCCGATCACAAGCTCAGTTATCTCATTTAATGTGGCAGAAGATCACGTGAGAGCCAGTTTTACTCAGCAATAGTAACACTTGAGATCATGAAACTGGTTTATACATCAAGGCCACTGAACACAGGAATGTGTTTGAGCTGAAACTCTACTGCTAAATTCTCCAAAGATCAGCATTCTTCCCTAAAACTGAACGGGCAGACCAAACCGTGAGTCGTAGAGACTTGAGACTTTGAGGGCTGGTAGTACTCACACCACCTACAGCGACACCAAAGCCCGTCCCAATCGGCCTGACGGGGGCGCTACTGCGCTCAAAAGTACCAAATGGCTCAGGGTGTTTTTGGATTTTTTGGTAAAACCTACTTTTGCGAAGTAGTCCAAGTTTTTTTGCCTAATCAGAACCAAATCAGTGTGGAAATATTCTCTGGAGAGTGAAAAAAGATGGAATTTTGATTAATGGGAGCCAAAGTGGGCGGGGCAACTTTTACTAAAATGGCTATAACTTGTAAACAGAACGGGATATTTCCACCAAACTTGGTACACATGTGTGTAAGCTTAATCTGAGGTCACAAGAAAACAAATTGTGATGATTGGCCACTTGGTGGCGCTATAACAGGAAAAACGTGAACATGGCTATACCCACCCAACTCTTAGTATTGACTTGAACACTGTCTTTATCCGAGGTGTCATGATTGTCTATAAGGAAACTGGCGTATCTCAAAAAACATCCGCCATCAGCCAATAAAGTTTGAGCAGCTATCAGACAAGGTAAGAAACTGCGGGCATGTTCGACTCATGGCCTTAAAGGAACTCTCCACTTTTTTTGAAAATAGGCTCATTTTCCAAGTCCCCTAGAGTTAAATAGTTGAGTTTTACCGTTTTTAATCCATTCAGCCGATCTTTGTATCTGGCGGTAGCACTTTTAGCATAGCTTAGCATACATCATTGATTCTAATCAGTCCATTAGCATCTCATTCAAAAAAAGACCAAAGACACTTTCAATATTTAAAACGTGACTCTTCTACAGTTACATCGTGTGCTAAGACCGACTGAAAATGAAAAGCTGTGATTTTCTACACCGATATGGCTAGGAACTACTTTCTCATTCCTGCGTAATAGTCTCGGATCTTCACGGCTGTACCATGGCTGCAGCGGCGCAGTGAAATTACCCAGCTAGGTCACTTTCAATGTGACCGGCACTAAGTTCGTGTAGTTGCAGAGAAAGTTTCAGGCTTGCAGCCGACACATTGTGTTGTGTATTTCCCTGTGTGATTAGCCATGGTTCTGTGTGTTGTGTATTTCCCTGTGTGATTAGCCATGGTTCTGTGTGTTGTAAAGGGCTGTGATAGTAAGTCGAAGGTGTACTACCACCATGTTTCACAGAATATCAACGAATCACTGCGCCGCTGCAGCCATGGTACAGCCGTGAAGATCCGCGACTATTACGCAGGAATGAGAAAGTAGTTCCTAGCCATATCGGTGTAGAAAATCACAACTGTTCATTTTCAGTCGGTCTCAGCACACGATGTAACTGTAGAAGAGTCAAGTTTTAAATAGGAAAAATATTGAAAGTGTCTTTGGTCATTTTTTGAATGAGATGCTAATGGGCTGATTAGAATCAATGATGTATGCTAAGCTATGCTAAATGTGCTACCGCCAGATACAAAGATCGGCTGAATGGATTCAAAACCGGTAAAACTCAACTTGGAAAATGAGCCTATTTTCAAAAAAAGTGGAGTGTTCCTTTAAAGTTACTAACAGGATTTAAGCCTCTGTAATCACGTGGTGTTTCACACATACACAATATTCATATCATATGATAGATCTCCTCATATGAACAACTTTGCCTCAAGAACCACTGCTGTCAATCAAATCGTTCATTAGATATTTGTGATTATGGAATAAAACTACTTTTGCGAACTAGTCCTAGGTTTTTTACTCAATCTTAATAAAACCAATGCAGTGCAATTCTCTGGGTTTTCTTGGTCACTAATTACCCCAAAAATTGACCTTTGCCCTTTGGGTAGCTATAGCAGGGTCATGCAGAAAATGGGTGTGGCAAAATACGCTGAAAAGTGTATAAATTCTAAATGAAAGCTTGGAAGTTTATGAAACTAGGTAAGCATATGCAGCATATGACTCTGGAGAAGCATGCAAACGTTTATGGAGATCGGACCATAGGTGGTGCTATAACTGTTAAAAACCTGTTGTAAATTGCCTGTTTTGGCTGTGAATGGTATTCGCTTCTATGATCTAAGTGGATACATGCTTGCTAAGTAAAACTATATATTTTATGCATATGAAACGCTTGAACCCTGATAATTGCTGCTTGCTATATTTATTTGTGTGTATATTTGGATGGAAATGTTGTCATGGTTTACCCATTGGCTCCTTATGGAGAAACAAAATACTATAGAAGTCAATGGGGCATCAGCTTTTTGATCATAAACATTCTTCACAATATCTTCCTAGTGTTCAGCAGAAGAAAGAAATTCATACAGTTTTGAAGGTTTTTTTTTTGTGAACTATCCCTTTAAGCGATTGTGAAATTTAAATAGTGGGCGGGAACAGTCAGGTTAACGTCACCGCGCGTCTCACGCATTGTGCGTCACAGCTGCGACACACGCGGCTCTTCCGTTCGGTTTGTGTACGCGCACAGAAGCGCTTTCATATTTCAACTCGTAGTTTATATTAAAAATCAATCATAGTTATGGCCGCCGCCGCAGTTCCAGTGAGGAAGAGGCTCCTGAAGGAGGAAGACATGACGAAGATCGAGTTTGAGACGAGTGAGGAGGTGGACGTGACGCCGACGTTCGACACGATGGGCCTGAGGGAAGATTTACTGCGCGGGATCTACGCGTACGGTAATAATGATCGATTACTGCACAGATCCGCTTATAGAGCTCGGTGTGAGGGTTATGAGGAGGCGAGAGATGATCTACGCGAGCGGGAGAAAACACTGATATTACAGTCACTGGCCCTTTAAAGAAATAACGGCCACTTTACACCGTTTACCTGAGGAGATTCTGATGAACGCCACCGTGTGTTAAACTCAACGAGTTCCGTCTGTAGCCATTGTTACACACACACGTATACATACAAACACACACACACAAATATATTCAGACACATTTATACGTACGTACGTGTGTGTGTCTGTATTTGTGTGTGTGTGTCTGTATTTAAATATGTGTCTGTGTGTGTGTCTGCATATTAGTGTGTGTGTGTGTGTGTGTGTGTCTGTATTTGTGTGTGTGTGTGTGTCTGCATATTAGTGTGTGTGTGTGTGTCTGCATATATGTGTGTGTGTGTGTCTGCATATTAGTGTGTGTGTCTGTATTTGTGTGTGTGTGTGTGTCTGCATATATGTGTGTGTGTGTGTGTCTGTGTATAAATGTGTGTTTGTGTGTGTGTGTCTGCATATATATATTTGTGTGTGTGTGTGTCTGTATATGTGTGTGTGTGTGTGTGTGTGTATAAGTGTGTCTGTGTATAAATGTGTGTGTGTCTGCATATATATTTGTGTGTGTGTCTGTATATAAATGTGTGTGTGTTTGTATAAAATGTGTGTGTGTGTGTGTGTCTGTATATAAATGTGTGTGTGTCTGTATATAAATGTGTGTGTGTCTGTATATAAATGTGTGTGTGTGTCTGTATATAAACGTGTGTGTGTGTCTGTATATAAGTGTGTGTGTGTGTGTCTGTATATAAATGTGTGTCTATCTGTATAAATGAGAGTGTGGTTGATGTGTGTGTGTATAAATGTGTCTGTGTGTGTGTGTCTGTATATATATATATATATATATATATATATATATATATATTAGTGTGTGTGTGTGTCTGTATATAAATGTGTGTCTTTGTGTGTGTCTGTATATAAATGTGTGTCTATGTGTGTGTCTTTATATAAATGTGTCTGTATATATATATTGGTGTGTGTGTGTAAATACTGAGTGTGTGTGTGTGTGTGTTTACTGCGTTTAGGCTTTGAGAAGCCGTCAGCTATCCAGCAGCGAGCCATCAAGCAGATCATCAAGGGAAGAGATGTCATCGCTCAGTAAGTCACGCTGGTGTGTGTGTGTACGAGAGAGTGTGTGTGTGTGTGTGCTAACTCTCTCCTCTGTGCTCCAGGTCTCAGTCTGGAACCGGTAAGACCGCCACCTTCTGTATCTCCGTGCTGCAGTGTCTGGATATCCAGGTGTGTGTCGCTTCAGCTCTTATGCTCTTGACTCTAGAGATGCTCCGATTGAAGTGTGACCTGCCGTACGTACAAACTAGTATCTGCTAGTAACTAAATCCGACTCTGTGAGACTGACCGTCTGATTCATGGCCAGTCGATCGGTGCATCTCCATAATAAACTGTATTTATATTTAAAGTAATGAATTATGGTTTCTGTTCTTCATCAAACACGTTCCTGTCCGTTGTTGTTCCAGGTTCGAGAGACTCAAGCGCTGATTCTGGCTCCGACCAGAGAGTTAGCGGGACAGATCCAGAAGGTAAAGCTGGTGAAGACACGTTTATGCCTGGGGGTGGGTAGCCTCAGTGTATGATGTCATTTCCTGTGTCCCGCAGGTGCTTCTGGCGTTGGGTGACTACATGAACGTCCAGTGTCATTCCTGTATCGGCGGCACAAACGTGGGCGAGGACATCCGTAAGCTGGACTACGGTCAGCATGTGGTGGCTGGCACGCCCGGTCGAGTGTTCGGTGAGAGCAGCGCTCACTCCTCACTTATGCTACTCAAGAGATTACAATAACACAGCAATAAACAACAATAACACAACAATACAACAATAACACAGCAATAAACAACAGTGCGGTATCAAACGCCTATCCGTTTTCACATTTAATTGATTACACTCAAATGTTTGTATAGTTAGTAGGGGTGTGCGATTTTGACAATCTCGATATTTTCTCGATACCGATAATAAAACGATATTTTGCTGTGAGTGTTATTGTGCCGGTGTAGGACTGCCATGGTCAGCTGACTCCTAAAGTTTATGATATTCCTCATATTCTGTGTGGTGGTCAGTTCACAGCAGTGACGGGTCATCTTTTTTACCTGGATTTTACCAGAAGCTCATCTGAAGTGGAGATCATTTACACAGCTCAGAAGTCAGAATTAATAACCTCCAGTTATGCATAAATAATGTTTTGATGTTTAAAACATGTTGAATATTGATATTTGAAATGATTTAAAACATGAAAAGATACTTTAAATGTGAAATTCAAACCGCCAGTAGGTGGCAGCAAATCACGTTTAATGAGTCATTGAGATTCAAACGATTCATTCAAACGGCTGATTCATTCAAGGAACGAAGCATTTGACTCAATCTATTTTAGTCATTGAATCATTGATTCAATTGATTCAGTCAAGGAATGAAGCATTTGACTCTCTCAATCTATTTTAGTCATTGATTCAATTGATTAATTCAAGCGGCTGATTCATTCAACGAAGCATTTGACTCTCTCAATCTATTTTAGTAATTGAATCATTGATTCAATTGATTCATTCAAGCGGCTGATTCAGTCAAGGAATGAAGCATTTGACTCTCTCAATCTATTTTAGTCATTGAATCATTGATTCAATTGATTCATTCAAGCGGCTGATTCATTCAAGGAACGAAGCATTTGACTCAATCTATTTTAGTCATTGAATCATTGATTCAATTGATTCATTCAAGCGGCTGATTCATTCAAGGAACGAAGCATTTGACTCAATCTAT
>CM040931.1:1782795-1792795 GCA_023029165.1 Gobiocypris rarus | reverse complement strand
TTTTGAAATGCCTTATTATTGCAGCTGCTCTTTCAAGTTCAGATGAGGGAGATAAAATATGTGTTGTTACAACCGTCTAAAACATATTACTATATAAACATCATCAAGTCAACATTGTCCTTATTCATCAGCATTAATTCATAAAGAATTGCCTGTTATTAGTGTGTGTTATTGATGGATTGAGCCGCTCTGAAGCGCTGTCGCGTGAGCCTGGAGAAGCTCAACAGCTCCGTGTTTTCCCGCCGTTGCCCAAATGTGCGCATCTGTTACACAGGACATCAGTTCTGACCGGATCTCTTCCCTAATCCTCCCTCCCTGACATTCTCGTCTCGTTTTTATTCGTTGACGAAAATGACAGTAGATTTTCGTCATAGTTTTTGTCATCCAACACTAGTTTTTATTCAGTTTTCGTCAGTGAAAAAAGGTTGTTGACGAAAATTATGACAAATTATTTGTCAACGAAATTAACACTGATACTTTCCCAAAAACATTACCAGAACACGCAGAGCTCTGCTTCCACCGTTCACTAAACACTGGAAGCAGAAGAGTTAAATATATACGCGCATGACAAAAGCAATAGAAACATGCGCGCGTGAGAGGAATAACAGCGCGGCGCGGGACTCTGACCTGAAGCGCACACACCTTTCAGACAACATGCGATCGGATTCAGCTCCTTCAGGGATTATTGGGTTTCAAACAGATGTAAAGATGCACGTCCTGTCGAGTGTGTGTGTGTGTGTGTGAGATGGGTAGGTCAAGGTGGTGTGTGTGTGTGTGAGATGGGTAGGTCAAGGTGGTGTGTGTGTGTGTGTGTGAGATGGGTAGGTCAAGGTGGTGTGTGTGTGTGTGAGATGGGTAGGTCAAGGTGGTGTGTGTGTGTTAAATCCGAAGAGACTCTTTCAGGAACATTAAAAACTCTTGTGTGAAACGGCGTCTCTGGTGTGTGTGTGATTGCTGCCGTGTGTGTTCAGGTGGACTGGCTGACGGAGAAGATGCGGGAGGCGAACTTCACCGTGTCGTCGATGCATGGAGACATGCCACAGAAAGAGAGAGAGTCCATTATGAAGGAGTTCAGATCTGGAGCCAGGTACACACACACACACACCACCTAACTTACACACATCCGTTTTATCTGACCCAGATTGTGTTTGTCTTGTGCAGTCGAGTGCTGATCTCCACAGACGTTTGGGCCAGAGGTCTGGATGTGCCTCAGGTGTCTCTCATCATTAACTATGACCTTCCCAACAACAGAGAGCTGTACATCCACAGGTACACACACACACACACTCGCTTACTATAGACACATTGAGTTCATGTGAGGAGAAAACGGCTTTGGTTCTGATCTCACCGTTCAGACTCAAACATCTGGAGTCACTATAGCTAACTAAAGATAGCTGTAAGCATCAGATATAGGGGTGTAACGATACCCTCATGTCATGTTTCCATACATATCACGATACCATATGGTAACAAAAAATGCACAATTTGGCATGGAAATTAATTAATAGACTTGGACTTTGTGCCCAATGCAAAGGACAATGACACCAGAATAAAAATACAGGTGACCCTAAACCACAAAACCAGTCATACGGGTCAATAATCATCACTGATGTGTGGTTTATTAGGACAACATCTGAGAATCTGAGGGTGCAAAAAACTCTAAATATTGAGAGAATCTTCTTTAAAGTTGTGCAAATGAAGTCCTGAGCAATGCATGTTACTACTAATAATAAATGTATGATATATTTACGGTAGGACATTTACACAATATCTTCATGAGCATGATCTTAATATCCTAATGATTTCTGGCATGAAAGAAATCATTTTGACCCTTATAATGTATAGTTGGCTATTGCCCCAGATATACCCGTGAGATCAGCACTGCTGTTGGGCTCCAGGGGTCAGAGTTATGATTCTGAAGCTCAAAATACTGAATGTATTTTTGACTAATATGCTTACATTAGATATATTTAAAATAATGCAGGCCATTTTTACTGGTGACATCCATTTGGCAATATCAGGATCACAAATATTCCCCCATTGCTTATTATTATTCAGCATTATGTAGTAGTTTAATGTAATACAGACAATAAAACTCTGAAAACTTCCTGTATAAATTTCATTTTGGGTGAAAAAACACATGATATACAGGTCCTTCTCAAAAAATTTGCATATTGTGATAAAAGTTCATTATTTTATCATTACATTATGTTCATATAATGTAATGATAAAATTTAAATTTCATAAATTTTAGATTCATTGCACACCAACTGAAATATTTCAGGTCTTTTATTGTTTTAATACTGATGATTTGGGCATACAGCTCATGAAAACCCATCTCAAAAAATGAGCATATCATGAGACGGTTCTCTAAACGAGCTATTAACCTAATCATCTGAATCAACTAATTAACTCTAAACACCTGCAAAAGATTCCTGAGGCTTTTAAAAACTCCCAGCCTGGTTCATTACTCAAAACCGCAATCATGGGTAAGACTGCCGACCTGACTGCTGTCCAGAAGGCCATCATTGACCCCTCAAGCGAGAGGGTAAGACACAAAGACATTTCTGAACCAATAGGCTGTTCCCAGAGTGCTGTATCAAGGCACCTCAGTGGGAAGTCTGTGGGAAGGGAAAAGTGTGGCAAAAAACACTGCACAACGAGAAGAGGTGACCGGACCCTGAAGAAGATTGTGGAGAAGGACCGATTCCAGACCTCGGGACCTGCGGAAGCAGTGGACTGAGTCTGGAGTAGAAACATCCAGAGCCACCGTGCACAGGCGTGTGCAGGAAATGGGCTACAGGTGCCGCATTCCCCAGGTCAAGCCACTTTTGAACCAGAAACAGCGGCAGAAGCGCCTGACCTGGGCTACAGAGAAGCAGCACTGGACTGGCGCTCAAATTCTGCATGTCATTGGGAAATCAAGGTGCCAGAGTCTGGAGGAAGACTGGGGAGAAGGAAATGCCCAAATGCCTGAAGTCCAGTGTCAAGTACCCACAGTCAGTGATGGTCTGGGGTGCCATGTCAGCTGCTGGTGTTGGTCCACTGTGTTTTATCAAGGGCAGGGTCAATGCAGCTAGCTATCAGGAGATTTTGGAGCACTTCATGCTTCCATCTGCTGAAAAGCTTTATGGAGATGATTTAGTTTTTCAGCACGACCTGGCACCTGCTCACAGTGCCAAAACCACTGGTCAATGGTTTACTGACCATGATTATTACTGTGCTCAATTGGCCTGACCTGAACCCCATAGAGAATCTGTGGGATATTGTGAAGAGAAAGTTGAGAGACTCAAGACCCAACACTCTGGATGAGCTTAAGGCCGCTATCGAAGCATCCTGGGCCTCCATAACACCTCAGCAGTGCCACAGGCTGATCGCCTCCATGCCACGCCGCACTGAAGCAGTCATTTCTGCAAAAGGATTCCCCACCAAGTATTGAGTGCATAACTGAACATAATTATTTGAAGGTTGACTTTTTTTGTATTAAAAACACTTTTCTTTTATTGGTCTGATGAAATATGCTAATTGTTTGAGATAGGAATTTTGGGTTTTCATGAGCTGTATGCCAAAATCATCAGTATTAAAACAATAAAAGACCTGAAATATTTCAGTTGGTGTGCAATGAATCTAAAATATATGAAAGTTTAATTTTATCATTACATTATGGAAAATAATAAACTTGCCTTGCCTTGCCAACTTTTATCACAATATGCTAATTTTTTGAGAAGGACCTGTATTATTGTGTTTTTGTGTTGCGATATATTGACGGTATGAGCACTGATGTAGTTATCGTGTGAACGGGTCTTAACGGTGCAGGATGTAAGATTTTAGGATCAGTGTTATTGTATTGACTTGTGTATCCCAAATGTTTCCAAGAATGTTTAAATCCAGAGAAATCAGGGATTTTCCCCAGGACACGGACCGCCTATCAGTGACATCATCCCCGCCGGTGTTATTGTGCGGTAACCATGGCAACACTAGCGCCGCTTTAATATCTGCTGTGTTTATGAGACACTGTTTGGATCATTGATGGACAGAAACTCATCATTGTTCTCCAGCTCAACACAGTTAGTCTGATTGTGTAAATCTGCTGTTCTTGATTTACATGTTTTACCGCCTAATATGATCTCGCTCGCTGCAGTGTGAACAAGTGTCTCATAGTAGCATTATAACATCACTTTAACACACGCACATGTGTGTGATATGATCAAACAGCGCTGCGTTACACACACACACGCATGAGCGGAAGAAGCGGAAGCGCTCGCGAGTCAAGACACGCCCCTGTGCTGAATAATTACACACTGTGCCTTTAGATTAATAAATAAAAGCCTGGATAATATTAAAACAACTAAAAATTATAAAAAGGACTATAACTAGTAAAGTACAGAGCACTTTGATGACATCAGATGCAGTTATTCTGTGTGTGTGTGTGTGTGTGTGTGTGTGTTCTCGTTTGTCTCGTCAGGATTGGTCGATCGGGTCGTTATGGCAGGAAGGGCGTGGCCATCAACTTTGTGAAGAACGATGACATCCGTATCCTGCGTGACATTGAGCAGTACTACTCCACACAGATCGACGAGATGCCCATGAACGGTGAGACACACACTCTCTCACACACACACTCTCTCACACACACACTCACTCACTCACACACACACTCTCACTCACTCACTCACACACTCACTCACTCACACACTCTCACTCACTCACTCACTCACACACACACACACTCTCACACTCTCACACACACACTCTCACACACTCACACACACACACACTCACTCTCACACACTCTCACTCACTCACACACACTCACTCACTCACTCACACACTCACTCTCACACACACTCACTCACTCACTCACTCACTCACACACACTCACTCTCCTCACTCTCACACTCACACTCACACACTCACACTCACACTGTCACACACTCACACACTCACACTCTCTCACACTCACACTCACACTCACTCTCACACTCACACTCACACTCTTACAGACACACTCACACTCTTACACACACACTCACACTCTTACACACACACTCACACTCTCACACACTCACACTCTCACTCACACACTCACACACACACACTCTCACACACTCACACTCACTCACACTCACACTCTCACTCTCACACACACTCACTCACTCACTCACTCACACACTCACTCACTCACTCACACTCACACACTCACTCACTCACTCACCACTCACACACACTCACTCACACACACTCACTCACACACACTCACTCACACACTCACACTCTCACACACCACACTCTCACACACACTTACTATCTCTCACACACACTCACACACACTCACACACACTCACTCACACACACACTCACACACTCACTCACTCACTCACACACACTCTTTTGATCTATGCTTGTGCAGTTTCATAAGTGTGTGACGTGAACAGAGGCACAGTTTAAAGAACAGATGACCCTGTGATGTTCATTGTTTGACTCGTGTGTGTTTCAGTGGCTGATCTGATCTGAGGCCTGACGTATTCCAGGACCGTTTTGCTTTCCTTTGGATCTTTTATTTTCCACCTCTTGTGTTTCTTTTATTGACTGTTTTTATGTAGTTTGGGCTCAGCCGTGGCTCGTGCGCTTCATTGGGTTTTGTAAATAAAGAATCTCTGTCTCCATTTCTGATCGGCTGTGTTTGTTCTGATCATCATCATCATCATCATCATCAGCACACACACTCTCTGGAAGAGCTGGCCATCAGTCGAGCTGAAGGTGCAGTGTGTGTGGGGTACAGTTTGATGAGGGCTTGAGACAGCCTGTGTTAACATGTTTTAGTAAGTTGGTACATTTACATTGAATCATTTAGCTCTTTCATCCGAAGTGACTCACAGAAGAGAACAACAGAAGCGATCACCGCTAACAGCAGATCAACAGTTCTGTGATCAGTCCCTGATAGTGTAGCACAGGACATGTAGCAAGGGTTTAACACAAACAAATAGAAAGTGTCTATTAATGGAGTAAGTGTTCACGGAAAATGTGCCTCTTTAGCCAGTTCTTGAAAAGGTGGAGTTAGCATACTTAAATCATGCTAAAACATGTTAGCAAATGTGTTAAACACATTACAGGCATTTTTCTAGCATGATTTAGAACATTGTTAGCACAATTTAACATTGTGCTAACATGATTTAACGTGTTTCTAGCATGATTTAACACATTGTTAGCATGTTTTATCATTGTTGTTTACATTTTTCTAGCACCATTTAGCACATAGTACGTTTTAACGTTGCTAGCATGATTTAGTTAATTGTTAGCATTTTTCTAGCAAGAATTAGCACATTGATAACATGTTGTTAACATTTTGCATGTTTCTAGCATTATTTAACACATTGTTAGCATGTTTTATCGATATCCATTATTTTTCTAGCGCCGTTTATCACATTAGTACGTTTTAACAGTGCTAGCATGATTTAACATGTTTTCTGCATGACTTGGCACATTGCTGGCACGTTTTACCATTGCTACCATAAATTAGCATGTTAATATTTACTTTTTCTTATGATTTAGCACATTGTTAGCATGTTTTATCAATGTTAGCATTAATTAGCATGTTAACATGATTTAACATGATACTAGCACGATTTAGCAACATTGCTAGCATGATTTAACTTGTTTCTAAAACAATTTAGCACATTATCATGTTTTAACCTCATTAGCATGTTTGCTAGCATGATTTAATGTTTCTAACATTATTTAGCACATTTTAACATGATTAGCATGTAGCATAATTGAACATGTTTGTAACACGATTTGGTACATTGTTAGCATGTTTTCATGTTATTAGCATGTAGCTAGCACGTTTTAACATGATTTAGTACTTTGTTAGCATGTTTTAACACTTAGCATTTTGCTAGCAGGATTTAACTTATTTCTAACGCGATTTAGCACATTTTAACGTTATTAGCATGTAGCTAGCATGAGTTATCACATTGTTGATGTTGCTAGCTTGAATTAGCATGTTGTTAGCATGATTACATGTTTCTAGCATTATTTAACACATTTTAATGTTATTAGCATGTAGCTAGCCTGATTTAACATGTTTCTAGTCAGATTTAGTACATTGTTAGCACGTTTTAATCTTATTACCATTTAACGAGCAGGGGTTAAGATGTTTCTAGCATGATTTAGCACATTGTTGACATGTTTTAACGTTGCTAGCATGATTTTACACGTTGGCATAGATAGATAAATGGACGGACACTCAGTCAAGCCTGCATAAATGTTGACAGCTAATAGTTAAAATGGCTTCCCCTCTGAGGTTTTTATTCTGGTCTCAATCTCCGGTGTTTCTCTGCTTCTGTCAGAAATGGCATACGCACAAACGTATGAAACCGCTCTAGTTTAGCTCTGTTAGTGTTGTAAAAACACAGACCATCCAACAGTCTGTAAGAACGGCCAGACTTTCGAGTCTTTCCACTGATAATCAGCCGTACATCTGTTAGTCACTGTCTCTAAGAGGATTCATTCCCTGCATTGTGTCCGTGTTTCCACGGCTCTCGCTCTGAGAAGCCTTCCGCCGTCTCAAGGTGAGCGTTATGAACACTCCACTCCCGTTAACGGAAGGGTTTCTTGTTTTGTGTGGTAGTTGTGAATGTCTGGCACGGTCAATCCTCTTAGAGGTTATTTAGAGCTGATGGCGATTACACTCAGATCTGGACTGACCTCTTGAGAACTCTGACCTCGCTGAAGCAGCGCTGCTCAATCTATAAAGCTTGCTAAAGTATAAGTGTTGCCCTCTGAGAATTATGGCCAAAGATAATGACTTTAAACTCCTAATCATAATTTCGACTTTGTATTCTGTCATATTTAAGACTTCTTGTCATAATGCACATTTGCGCCCTGGGGTAACCGCTGATATTTATATGGACAAAAAAAGGAAATTATGATCAAATGCATGTAAACATCAATATCTGCCAATAATATTTCTTAGTAAGATGATATTTATCAGTATTCATACCTGTGTCGGTCCCCCTGACCCGTCGAGGCATGGACTCCACTAGATCCCTGAAGGTGTGCTGTGGTATCTGGCACCAAGATGTTAGCAGCAGATCCTTTAAGTCCTGTAAGTTGCAATGTGAGGCTACTTGTTCAGCACATCCCACAGATGCTCGATTGGATTGAGATCTGGGGAATTTGGAGGCCAAGTCAACACCTCAAACTCGTTGTGCTCCTCAAACCATTCCTGAAGCATTTGTGCTTTGTGTCAGGAGCATTATCCTGCGGGAAGAGCCACAGCCACCAGGGAATACCGTTTCCATGAAAGGCTGTACATGGTCTCAGCAATGCTTAGGTAGGTGGGACGTGTCAAAGGAACATCCACATGGATGGCAGGACCCAAGGTTTCCCAGCAGAACATTGCCCAAAGCATCACCTCCGCCGGCTCGCCTTCTTCCCATAGTGCATCCTGGGGCCATGTGTTCCCCAGGTAAGCCACGCACACACACCCGGCCATCCACGTGATGTAAAAGAACACGTGATCATCAGACCAGGCCACCTTCTTCCATTGCTCCGTGGTCCAGTTCTGATGCTCACGGGCCACTGTTGGTGCTTTCGGCGGGTCAGGGGTCAGCATGGGCACCCTGACTGGTCAGCGGCTATGCCGCCCCATACGCAACAAACTGCGATGCTCTGTGTATTCTGACCCCTTTCTATCAGAACCAGCATTAACTTCTTGAGCAGTTTGAGCTCCAGTAGCTCGTCTGTTTGATCGGACCACACGGGCCAGCCTTCGCTCCACACGTGCATCAATGAGCCTGGGCCGCCCATGACCCTGTGGCCGGTTCTCCACTGTTCCTTCCTTGGAGCACTTTTGATAGATCCTGACCACTGCAGACCGGGAACACCCCACAAGAGCTGCAGTTTTGGAGATGCTCTGACCCAGTCGTCTAGCCATCACAATCTGGCCCTTGTCAAACTCGCTCAAATCCTTACGCTTGCCCATTTTTCATGATTGTGTGCGACGGGTTTATCAGAAATATGATACAGTGGCTTCATAGGGTTAATAACCTTTAAATTCAGTAAATTAGTTGGTGTTTCACATTGACTGTAAGTTTGTTCTGACTCACTTTTTCCCTCTTAAACTAATTGGTTCTATTAAAAGTGGCTTTACACAAAAGACTGTGTGTGTTAAAGCCCACGAACACTCGCTGACCAATAACTGACCAAATCAGACCAATGGAGAAAGACTCGGTTAGAATATCCCTCATATTGAAAAGGAGGGTCCCTGTGTTTGTGTAACTGTAACCGGAGCTCCAGACATCAGTGCTGTTACTGTCGGGATGATCCTCTCACCGCTCCTCAACTCCTGATCCTATTAGTCCCGAGCCGCCTCCCACTGACCGGCAGCAGCGGCCAGCACACCAACCCCAGAGAATACACCTGTCATCACGCAGGTCAGCACACACACTCTGATTCATCTCTCATTTTCACTAATACAGTGTGTGTGTGTGCGAGAGTGAGTGAGTGTGTGCGAGAGTGAGCGTGTGTGTGTGTGTGTGCGAGAGTGAATGTCTGTGTGAGTGAGGAAGTGAGTGTGTGTGTGTGCGAGAGTGAGTGAGTGTGTGTGCGAGTGAGCGTGTCTGTGTGTGAGTGAGTGTGTGTGTGTGTGTGTGAGAGTGAGAGACTGAGAGTGTGTGTGTGTGTGTGTGTGTGAGAGAGAGAGAGAGTGTGTGCGAGAGCGAGTGTGTGTTTGTGTGTGCGAGAATGAGTGTCTGTGTGAGTGAGTGTGTGAGTGAGTGAGTGTGTGTGTGAGTGAGAGTGAGTGTCTGTGTGAGTGAGGGAGTGAGTGTGTGTGTGTGTGTGTGTGTGAGTGAGTGTGAGAGAGTGAGTGTGTGTGTGTGTGCGAGTGAGTGAGTGTGTGAGTGTGTGAGTGTGAGTGAGTGAGTGAGTGAGTGAGTGAGTGAGTGAGTGAGTGAGTGAGTGAGTGTGTGAGTGAGTGTGTGAGTGAGTGTGTGAG
>CM040931.1:1770295-1772795 GCA_023029165.1 Gobiocypris rarus | reverse complement strand
AGCAGTGCTTCGCCTGTGCTTCCCCATAATATATTCCCAATATCTGCCTAGGAAATCACCTAGTCTTAATCTGCAGCGCTATTTGTACTCGTTGTGAATACGCAGGCCACAAGAAGTAATTAGGTGTGTTTTTTGGATCCCTTTACTCGGGACATGCTAGCTGGCAACATAGGATTCCATTCATTATGCTAAGCTAAGCTAGCGGCGACCCTGCCAAACTAAAACAATGCATGCACTGAGACAAAAATGCATTCGCCCACATAACTAAATGCAGCGGTGGAAAGTAACGAATTACATTTACTCGCGTTACTGTAATTGAGTAGTTTTTCTGTGTACTTCTACTTTTTAAGTAGTTTAAAAGCTGTAATTTTACTTTTACTTAAGTACATTTTGATTGAAGTATTGTACTTCGCTACATTTTAAACCACATCCGTTACTGAGTAAAAATAAATCATTAATGCAAAGGGGAGGAAAAAAACGCGATCCGGAAACGACTATATTGAATAGAGACGCGGAAGAGAACAAGCGCGCAAATATCAGATGGAGACGAACAGACGTCAGTGACGCAGACCCAGCTGAAAGCTAAACGCCATCGTGAGCCCCTGGACAGGATGGAAATACTTTGGATATTGAAAAAAATCTTGGAGGATATCAAATGTGCACAAAATGTGGATGCAAATGAACTCTGTGCAGATAAAGGTGTGTTTATAACTTAAGGCCGAATGATTTCTGTGACGCAGAGGGAATCCCGGTATCCAGTCATGAACATTACCTTTACATTATAACGTAGGATTCACGTCATATACACAAACTGATGGATGAACGAATAACTCGAAAGAATAAATCAAATCGCGACATGGTCTGTAAATATTAAAGCACAAAACATTGCTATATGAATATATGATCTGTGAATGAGCTGCTCCGTCTACTACATACAGGACTCTATTATTCTTAAACATTTTAATGAATTAATGACAAAATTAAGTTGTTAATCTAATTCATAATCATTGAATTTAGTTTATTAGACATGTTTTATTGAATTTTTAAAAAACAAAACAAACAAATGGTTTTAAGTTTATGATAAAGCATTTGTTCAACCAAAAAAAAGAAGACCAATCCTCTTCATTCATTCATTTAACATCATTTTAACTAACCATAATTTAATAATAGGTACAGTTTATTTATTAAATAATTGTTTAATACCGTGATGTTTTCTGAGATAGTTGTCATGTGAAAATCTCATTCTATCACAACCCTACAGGGGAGAGTCCCGCCCACTGTTAAAAAAAGTAACTAAGTAACTTTTACTCTGAGTACATTTTAAATGAGCTACTTTTTACTTTTACTTGAGTAAATTTTTAGGCCAGTAATTTTACTTGTACTTAAGTAAAATTTCATTGAAGTATCAGTACTTTTACTTGAGTAGAATATTTTGTTCCTCTTTCCACCTCTGTCTAAATGTAGGAAAGAAGTTGAATAAGCCCTATTTCTAAAAACGCTGGAGTTTGAACTCGTAATTATGTTTAGGTGTTAAAATCAATAGCGCTCGCTTCTCTTTGTGTCTCAGGTGTCCGTTGTGATCTGCACGGCGTTCATCCTGGCCTGGTCTCCGTACGCCGTGGTGTCCATGTGGTCAGCCTGGGGTTTCCACGTGCCCAATCTCACCAGCATCTTCACGAGACTCTTCGCCAAGTCCGCCAGCTTCTACAACCCGCTCATCTACTTCGGCCTGAGCTCCAAGTTCCGCAAAGACGTGAGTGTGTTGCTGCCCTGCCGCGGCGACGGGAAAGACACCGTTAAACTCAAACGCTTCAAGAAGATCAAGGGGAAGGCGGACGGCGCATCGCCCGGAGCCCCGCGGCAGCGCTTCAGGCCCGCCGGAGAGGAGAACCGCCACTTACAGAAGGTCGAGAAGTACCATCCAGGGCAAGAGCCGGCAAACCCCGCCCCCAGCCCGGACTCAGGGGTGGGCAGTCGTCCCGAGACTCCGCCCCCTGCCAATAAACAGGTGTTCTCCATCAACGTGCCCGAGCCCTCAGACACGTCCGAGTCTTTATGCGTCAGACTGTAGATCAGGAGTGATCGGCACGATTTTTATATATGAGCCACATGATGACATTTCATGCTAATGATTGTTAGCGTCATGTAAAGCTATTTTTGTAAATGATGATGTAATTGTGAAATATTGTTTTACACTGTGTGTGTGTGTGTGTGTGTGTGTCATCACAAGACATTAAATTTGAAACATCAAAAAAAAAAAAAAATCTCTGGTATTTATTTTAAATAAGTAGTTAATCTTGACAGACTACATTCACCTTCGCTCATCCGCTCCCGTGGCCTTATGGGATAGGAACCCGGATGGCAACAGTGTCGGCCCAGATCCGGGCCATATCTTCCCAAATAACTCAGCGTTAAGGGAACAGTGGATGCAGTGTGTGTTCCCGGAGTTCTGCAAGTGTGTGTGTGTGTTCCCGGTCATGAGTGGGATCCTCAGGCGGAG
>CM040931.1:1715295-1765295 GCA_023029165.1 Gobiocypris rarus | reverse complement strand
TTGATTTTATTTTTAATTGCGTGTATATATATAAATATATATATCTCACAATTTAGAAGTTTTTGTCTAGCATTTCGGACTTTATAAACGTGTTATTCTTTCGTTTTGATTCCTAGCTTATGTTTTATGATTCTGAGGGAAAAAACGAAATTGTGAGTTTTAAATTTGGAAATGCGAGAAGTTATTAGAATTGAAAAAAAAACCTCGCAATAAAAACTGTGACGTTAAAATTCACAAATACCATTTCACAATCTTATCTCATAACCCTGGCGTTTTTTCCTAGTTTGTCTTTCAATTCTTTGAGAGTTTTAAATTATTTGCAATTAAATTTCTCTCAAAACTTAGATATAAACTCAAAATTCCAAGAAAATTGTCAGAATTGGGATATAAAGTCACAATTACAATGGTAAAAAGTAAAAAATGGCAATTGGCAATTTATATCTCACAATTCGTTCTTTAAAACCCTATCGTTTTTTTTCCTCGTAACTCTTTGTTTGTATTACAATTCTAAGAAGAAAAAAATATATACATTTGGAATTGCGAGAAAATATTTTCAATTGACTTTATTTTTCAGAATTGAGAGATTTATAATGTTCATTTTCTCTTCTAATGGCGAATTGCACAATTAAAAAGGGTAATTGAGACTTAAGTGAGTTTTTATGTGAGTAAATAGTGAGTTTAAAATTTGCAATTGTGAGTAAATATTCGCAACTGACTTTTTCCTCAGAATTATGATATAAACTCAAAGTTCAGAGAAAAATATTTTTTAATTATTTTAAGAATAATATTTTTTTTCTTTCACAATTCATACTTTATATCTCACAATTTAGAGAAAAATGATAACCCAGAATTTATAATCCTTTTTTTTCCCCGATAAAAAGTAAATTGTGAGATATAAATTTGGAATTGCAAGAAATTGACTTCTCAGAATTGTGATTATAAAGTGGCAATTACCATTTAATTAAAACAATTATGAGTATCTCATAATTCTGAGATAAAGTTTGATATAATTGTGCAATTGCAAAAACAAGTCAAAACTCTGATAAAATTACCAACTTTATATCTGGCCATTCTGACTTTAGAACCCTGAGGTTTTTTCCCCGTGATTCCTAGTTTATGTTTTACAATTCTGACGAAAAAAGTCAATAGTGAAATTTGGAATTGCAAGAAATTATTCTAGAATTGTGAAATTTCTCTATAGTTTGTGGCAGAGCGAGCCTCCGCAGAAGGGCTGTGTCCGGACGGGAAGGTGAGTAAAGGTTTCACGTTTGGCTGAGTCCTTTAACAACATTTGGTCGAGTAGCAAACTCCCGCCGTCTCACAGACCTGAAGGAAACAAACACTCGCTTGTCCTGTAGTGCTCATGTCATCGGTTAAAGGCAAACGATCCCGATAAAAGCAGAAGATCTCTATCCTAGAGCAGTTAAAACACGCAGACCTGCACACGCACGCCCAGAGAGTTCAAGTAATCACAGACGAGTTCAAACTAAGCAGAAGAGCTTCAAATAAAAAACCTCAACCGGTCACCAGTCACACAATGATCAAACACAGCACATGTTCCTCTAATACACCCCCCAGCGCCCGTTTCCCACATCACCACCGACTCATTTGGCATTACAGGCAAAAAAAGAGGAAAATAAATAAACATCACAGATTTCAGACAAAAATAGACTTTGAATCATTGTACTCGGAGTACAGCTTGTCAAAAACTGCAACTATTATAAGACTTTTCCGCATAATCACAACTAATATTCATAAACGGGAGGAGCTCGGCGTGGAGATCCGAGCGGAGATTTCACAGACGGTCCGTTTGAAAGATAACATCCAGAAACAGGCGAGGCCGATTTCACTTAAAAATATTAATATCATTAATTCAACGTTGCGCTTATGATGTTGAATCTCAAGACGTATTTCACCACAAACTCAAAGAGTGTAATGAGCATATTCCCAGAGCCAACTCTCTTTGGTTTTGGGGTGAAATGAGCTCTCGATTTATATTCCCACAAACAATTAGAAATGAAGCCGCAAGGTTTCAAACATTGAGTCGTTTTATGTTATATTATGTACAAATCGGATTGAATAAATTAAAGACTGTCAGACGAGAGGATCATACTCTAGTCCGAGTGTGTGTGTGTGTGTGATCAGCTCTTCTAGGAGAAACACACACTAGTTTCAGTGTTAAAATGGCCGTCTCAATAATGTGCCGCATTTGGGCGAGGTTGGCGGTTTATTCCCCTCGCCGGGAGGAACGGAGGGAGCCCGACTTTCTCGAGACTGTTTGAAGCAAAAGGCACGTCGTTTAAAAGGAGAGAAATCAGAAAGAGTGACACGCTCACGCTCACGTAACGAAAGGAAAACTAAACTACTGAAGTGTGGGAAGCGCCCAACTCCCGGCGGAGGAGCAGAAGCGCTCCTCGGATGTTGTGTTGGCTTCCTCTCGAGCACCAGGCCCGCCCGGATCGTCTGCCCTCGCGTCCCGCTCAGGCTTCGAGTTCGTGGAAGCGCTTAAGGTCGGAGGTCATACGAAGACTTTGGCGAGGGCGTCGGCTCCCGCGCTGCCGATGTAGCACTTGGTGGGATGAAACGCCACGTCGTGAATGGACTCGTCAAACTTCTTCCTGTGAGCCGTGAACTCCTGGATGCACGTCTTGCTCTCCATGTTCCACAGACGCACGGAGCAGTCGTGACCTGAGACACACGAGACCACACGTCAGCAAATAAAGCATTTACAACACCTGCAATCAGCAGGACATCCTCTGACTGATGAACACACACACACTTACAGGAAAAATATGTTGTTTTATGGCGAAATATATGTACCACTGATGGTACCCCTTATGATTCTACATGAAAAACGCTGATGGTACCCCTTATGATTCTACATGAAAAACACTGATGGTACCCCTTATGATTCTACATGAAAAACACTGATGGTACCCCTTATGATTCTACATGAAAAACACTGATGGTACCCCCTTGTGATTCTACATAGAAAAACACTGATGGTACTTATGATTCTGCATGAAAAACACTGATGGTACCCCTTATGATTCTACATGAAAAACACTGATGGTACCCCTTATGATTCTACATGAAAAACACTGATGGTACCCTTATGATTCTGCATGAAAAACACTGATGGTACCTTATGATTCTACATGAAAAACACTGATGGTACCCTTATGATTCTACATGAAAAACACTGATGGTACCCTTATGATTCTACATGAAAAACACTGATGGTACCCTTATGATTCTACATGAAAAACACTGATGGTACCCTTATGATTCTACATGAAAAACACTGATGGTACCCCTTATGATTCTACATGAAAAACACTGATGGTACCCCTTATGATTCTACATGAAAAACACTGATGGTACCCCTTATGATTCTACATGAAAAACACTGATGGTACCCTTATGATTCTACATGAAAAACACTGATGGTACCCTTATGATTCTACATGAAAACACTGATGGTACCCTTATGATTCTGCATGAAAAACACTGATGGTACCCTTATGATTCTACATGAAAAACACTGATGGTACCCCTTATGATTCTACATGAAAAACACTGATGGTACCCTTATGATTCTACATGAAAACACTGATGGTACCCCTTATGATTCTACATGAAAAACACTGATGGTACCCTTATGATTCTACATGAAAAACACTGATGGTACCCCTTATGATTCTGCATGAAAACACTGATGGTACCCCTTATGATTCTACATGAAAAACACTGATGGTACCCTTATGATTCTACATGAAAAACACTGATGGTACCCCTTATGATTCTACATGAAAAACACTGATGGTACCCCTTATGATTCTGCATGAAAAACACTGATGGTACCCTTATGATTCTACATGAAAAACACTGATGGTACCCTTATGATTCTACATGAAAAACACTGATGGTACCCCTTATGATTCTGCATGAAAAACACTGATGGTACCCTTATGATTCTACATGAAAAACACTGATGGTACCCTTATGATTCTGCATGAAAAACACTGATGGTACCCCTTATGATTCTACATGAAAAACTGATGGTACCCCTTATGATTCTACATGAAAAACACTGATGGTACCCTTATGATTCTGCATGAAAAACACTGATGGTACCCTTATGATTCTACATGAAAAACACTGATGGTACCCCTTATGATTCTACATGAAAAACACTGATGGTACCCCTTATGATTCTACATGAAAAACACTGATGGTACCCTTATGATTCTACATGAAAAACACTGATGGTACCCTTATGATTCTACATGAAAAACACTGATGGTACCCCTTATGATTCTACATGAAAAACACTGATGGTACCCTTATGATTCTGCATGAAAAACACTGATGGTACCCCTTATGATTCTACATGAAAAACACTGATGGTACCCTTATGATTCTACATGAAAAACACTGATGGTACCCCTTATGATTCTACATGAAAAACGCTGATGGTACCCCTTATGATTCTGCATGAAAAACACTGATGGTACCCCTTATGATTCTACATGAAAAACACTGATGGTACCCCTTATGATTCTACATGAAAAACACTGATGGTACCCCTTATGATTCTACATGAAAAACACTGATGGTACCCCTTATGATTCTACATGAAAAACACTGATGGTACCCCTTATGATTCTACATGAAAAACACTGATGGTACCCTTATGATTCTACATGAAAAACACTGATGGTACCCTTATGATTCTACATGAAAAACACTGATGGTACCCCTTATGATTCTACATGAAAAACACTGATGGTACCCTTATGATTCTACATGAAAACACTGATGGTACCCCTTATGATTCTACATGAAAAACACTGATGGTACCCCTTATGATTCTACATGAAAAACACTGATGGTACCCCTTATGATTCTGCATGAAAAACACTGATGGTACCCCTTATGATTCTACATGAAAAACACTGATGGTACCCTTATGATTCTACATGAAAAACACTGATGGTACCCCTTATGATTCTACATGAAAAACGCTGATGGTACCCCTTATGATTCTACATGAAAAACGCTGATGGTACCCCTTATGATTCTACATGAAAAACACTGATGGTACCCTTATGATTCTACATGAAAAACACTGATGGTACCCTTATGATTCTACATGAAAAACACTGATGGTACCCTTATGATTCTGCATGAAAAACACTGATGGTACCCTTATGATTCTACATGAAAAACACTGATGGTACCCCTTATGATTCTACATGAAAAACACTGATGGTACCCTTATGATTCTGCATGAAAAACACTGATGGTACCCCTTATGATTCTACATGAAAAACACTGATGGTACCTATGATTCTACATGAAAAACACTGATGGTACCCCTTATGATTCTACATGAAAAACACTGATGGTACCCCTTATGATTCTACATGAAAAACACTGATGGTACCCCTTATGATTCTGCATGAAAAACACTGATGGTACCCCTTATGATTCTACATGAAAAACACTGATGGTACCCCTTATGATTCTACATGAAAAACACTGATGGTACCCTTATGATTCTACATGAAAAACACTGATGGTACCCCTTATGATTCTGCATGAAAAACACTGATGGTACCCTTATGATTCTACATGAAAAACACTGATGGTACCCCTTATGATTCTACATGAAAAACACTGATGGTACCCCTTATGATTCTACATGAAAAACACTGATGGTACCCCTTATGATTCTACATGAAAAACACTGATGGTACCCTTATGATTCTGCATGAAAAACACTGATGGTACCTTATGATTCTACATGAAAAACACTGATGGTACCCCTTATGATTCTGCATGAAAAACACTGATGGTACCCTTATGATTCTACATGAAAACACTGATGGTACCCTTATGATTCTACATGAAAAACACTGATGGTACCCTTATGATTCTACATGAAAAACACTGATGGTACCCCTTATGATTCTACATGAAAAACACTGATGGTACCCCTTATGATTCTACATGAAAAACACTGATGGTACCCCTTATGATTCTACATGAAAACACTGATGGTACCCTTATGATTCTACATGAAAAACACTGATGGTACCCCTTATGATTCTACATGAAAAACACTGATGGTACCCCTTATGATTCTACATGAAAAACACTGATGGTACCCCTTATGATTCTACATGAAAAACACTGATGGTACCCTTATGATTCTACATGAAAAACACTGATGGTACCCCTTATGATTCTACATGAAAAACACTGATGGTACCCTTATGATTCTACATGAAAAACACTGATGGTACCCCTTATGATTCTACATGAAAAACACTGATGGTACCCTTATGATTCTACATGAAAAACGCTGATGGTACCCCTTATGATTCTGCATGAAAACACTGATGGTACCCCTTATGATTCTACATGAAAAACACTGATGGTACCCTTATGATTCTACATGAAAAACACTGATGGTACCCCTTATGATTCTACATGAAAAACACTGATGGTACCCCTTATGATTCTACATGAAAAACACTGATGGTACCCTTATGATTCTACATGAAAAACACTGATGGTACCCTTATGATTCTACATGAAAAACACTGATGGTACCCCTTATGATTCTACATGAAAAACACTGATGGTACCCCTTATGATTCTACATGAAAAACACTGATGGTACCCCTTATGATTCTACATGAAAAACACTGATGGTACCCCTTATGATTCTACATGAAAAACACTGATGGTACCCCTTATGATTCTACATGAAAAACACTGATGGTACCCTTATGATTCTACATGAAAAACACTGATGGTACCCCTTATGATTCTACATGAAAACACTGATGGTACCCTATGATTCTACATGAAAAACACTGATGGTACCCCTTATGATTCTACATGAAAAACACTGATGGTACCCTTATGATTCTACATGAAAAACACTGATGGTACCCTTATGATTCTACATGAAAAACACTGATGGTACCCCTTATGATTCTACATGAAAAACACTGATGGTACCCCTTATGATTCTGCATGAAAACACTGATGGTACCCTTATGATTCTGCATGAAAAACACTGATGGTACCCTTATGATTCTACATGAAAAACACTGATGGTACCCCTTATGATTCTACATGAAAAACACTGATGGTACCCCTTATGATTCTGCATGAAAAACACTGATGGTACCCCTTATGATTCTACATGAAAAACACTGATGGTTACTGCATGAAAAACACTGATGGTACCCCTTATGATTCTACATGAAAAACACTGATGGTACCCCTTATGATTCTACATGAAAAACACTGATGGTACCCTTATGATTCTGCATGAAAAACACTGATGGTACCCCTTATGATTCTACATGAAAAACACTGATGGTACCCTTATGATTCTACATGAAAAACACTGATGGTACCCCTTATGATTCTACATGAAAACACTGATGGTACCCCTTATGATTCTACATGAAAAACTGATGGTACCCCTTATGATTCTACATGAAAAACACTGATGGTACCCCTTATGATTCTACATGAAAAACACTGATGGTACCCTTATGATTCTACATGAAAAACACTGATGGTACCCTTATGATTCTACATGAAAAACACTGATGGTACCCTTATGATTCTACATGAAAAACACTGATGGTACCCTTATGATTCTACATGAAAACACTGATGGTACCCCTTATGATTCTACATGAAAAACACTGATGGTACCCCTTATGATTCTGCATGAAAAACACTGATGGTACCCTTATGATTCTGCATGAAAAACACTGATGGTACCCTTATGATTCTACATGAAAAACACTGATGGTACCCTTATGATTCTACATGAAAAACACTGATGGTACCCCTTATGATTCTACATGAAAAACACTGATGGTACCCTTATGATTCTACATGAAAAACACTGATGGTACCCTTATGATTCTACATGAAAAACACTGATGGTACCCCTTATGATTCTGCATGAAAAACACTGATGGTACCCTTATGATTCTACATGAAAAACACTGATGGTACCCCTTATGATTCTACATGAAAAACACTGATGGTACCCCTTATGATTCTGCATGAAAAACACTGATGGTACCCCTTATGATTCTACATGAAAAACACTGATGGTACCCTTATGATTCTGCATGAAAACACTGATGGTACCCCTTATGATTCTACATGAAAAACACTGATGGTACCCTTATGATTCTACATGAAAAACACTGATGGTACCCTTATGATTCTACATGAAAACACTGATGGTACCCCTTATGATTCTACATGAAAAACACTGATGGTACCCCTTATGATTCTGCATGAAAAACACTGATGGTACCCCTTATGATTCTACATGAAAAACACTGATGGTACCCCTTATGATTCTGCATGAAAAACACTGATGGTACCCTTATGATTCTACATGAAAACACTGATGGTACCCTTATGATTCTACATGAAAAACACTGATGGTACCCCTTATGATTCTACATGAAAACACTGATGGTACCCTTATGATTCTGCATGAAAAACACTGATGGTACCCCTTATGATTCTACATGAAAAACACTGATGGTACCCCTTATGATTCTACATGAAAAACACTGATGGTACCCTTATGATTCTACATGAAAAACACTGATGGTACCCCTTATGATTCTACATGAAAAACACTGATGGTACCCCTTATGATTCTACATGAAAAACACTGATGGTACCCTTATGATTCTACATGAAAAACACTGATGGTACCCTTATGATTCTACATGAAAAACACTGATGGTACCCTTATGATTCTACATGAAAAACACTGATGGTACCCCCTTATGATTCTACATGAAAACACTGATGGTACCCCTTATGATTCTACATGAAAAACACTGATGGTACCCCTTATGATTCTACATGAAAAACACTGATGGTACCCCTTATGATTCTACATGAAAAACACTGATGGTACCCTTATGATTCTACATGAAAAACACTGATGGTACCCCTTATGATTCTACATGAAAAACACTGATGGTACCCCTTATGATTCTACATGAAAAACACTGATGGTACCCCTTATGATTCTGCATGAAAAACACTGATGGTACCCTTATGATTCTACATGAAAAACACTGATGGTACCCTTATGATTCTACATGAAAACACTGATGGTACCCCTTATGATTCTACATGAAAAACACTGATGGTACCCCTTATGATTCTGCATGAAAAACACTGATGGTACCCTTATGATTCTACATGAAAAACACTGATGGTACCCTTATGATTCTACATGAAAAACACTGATGGTACCCCTTATGATTCTACATGAAAACACTGATGGTACCCCTTATGATTCTACATGAAAACACTGATGGTACCCCTTATGATTCTACATGAAAAACACTGATGGTACCCCTTATGATTCTACATGAAAAACACTGATGGTACCCCTTATGATTCTACATGAAAAACACTGATGGTACCCTTATGATTCTACATGAAAAACACTGATGGTACCCCTTATGATTCTACATGAAAAACACTGATGGTACCCCTTATGATTCTACATGAAAAACACTGATGGTACCCCTTATGATTCTACATGAAAAACACTGATGGTACCCCTTATGATTCTACATGAAAAACACTGATGGTACCCCTTATGATTCTACATGAAAAACACTGATGGTACCCCTTATGATTCTACATGAAAAACACTGATGGTACCCCTTATGATTCTACATGAAAAACACTGATGGTACCCCTTATGATTCTACATGAAAAACACTGATGGTACCCCTTATGATTCTGCATGAAAAACACTGATGGTACCCCTTATGATTCTACATGAAAAACACTGATGGTACCCTTATGATTCTACATGAAAAACACTGATGGTACCCCTTATGATTCTACATGAAAAACACTGATGGTACCCTTATGATTCTACATGAAAAACACTGATGGTACCCTTATGATTCTACATGAAAAACACTGATGGTACCCTTATGATTCTACATGAAAAACACTGATGGTACCCCTTATGATTCTACATGAAAACACTGATGGTACCCCTTATGATTCTACATGAAAAACACTGATGGTACCTTATGATTCTACATGAAAAACACTGATGGTACCCCTTATGATTCTACATGAAAACACTGATGGTACCCTTATGATTCTACATGAAAAACACTGATGGTACCCTTATGATTCTACATGAAAAACACTGATGGTACCCCTTATGATTCTACATGAAAAACACTGATGGTACCCTTATGATTCTACATGAAAAACACTGATGGTACCCCTTATGATTCTACATGAAAAACACTGATGGTACCCCTTATGATTCTACATGAAAAACACTGATGGTACCCTTATGATTCTACATGAAAAACACTGATGGTACCCTTATGATTCTACATGAAAAACACTGATGGTACCCCTTATGATTCTGCATGAAAAACACTGATGGTACCCCTTATGATTCTACATGAAAAACACTGATGGTACCCCTTATGATTCTGCATGAAAACACTGATGGTACCCCTTATGATTCTACATGAAAAACACTGATGGTACCCCTTATGATTCTGCATGAAAACACTGATGGTACCTTATGATTCTACATGAAAAACACTGATGGTACCCTTATGATTCTACATGAAAAACACTGATGGTACCCCTTATGATTCTACATGAAAAACACTGATGGTACCCCTTATGATTCTACATGAAAAACACTGATGGTACCCTTATGATTCTACATGAAAAACACTGATGGTACCCTTATGATTCTACATGAAAAACACTGATGGTACCCCTTATGATTCTACATGAAAACACTGATGGTACCCCTTATGATTCTACATGAAAAACACTGATGGTACCCTTATGATTCTACATGAAAAACACTGATGGTACCCCTTATGATTCTACATGAAAACACTGATGGTACCCCTTATGATTCTGCATGAAAAACACTGATGGTACCTTATGATTCTACATGAAAACACTGATGGTACCCTTATGATTCTGCATGAAAAACACTGATGGTACCCCTTATGATTCTACATGAAAAACACTGATGGTACCCCTTATGATTCTACATGAAAAACACTGATGGTACCCCTTATGATTCTACATGAAAAACACTGATGGTACCCCTTATGATTCTGCATGAAAAACACTGATGGTACCCCTTATGATTCTACATGAAAAACACTGATGGTACCCCTTATGATTCTACATGAAAAACACTGATGGTACCCCTTATGATTCTGCATGAAAAACACTGATGGTACCCTTATGATTCTACATGAAAAACACTGATGGTACCCCTTATGATTCTACATGAAAAACACTGATGGTACCCTTATGATTCTACATGAAAAACACTGATGGTACCCTTATGATTCTACATGAAAAACACTGATGGTACCCCTTATGATTCTACATGAAAAACACTGATGGTACCCCTTATGATTCTACATGAAAAACACTGATGGTACCCCTTATGATTCTACATGAAAAACACTGATGGTACCCTTATGATTCTACATGAAAAACACTGATGGTACCCTTATGATTCTACATGAAAAACACTGATGGTACCCCTTATGATTCTACATGAAAACACTGATGGTACCCTTATGATTCTACATGAAAAACACTGATGGTACCCTTATGATTCTACATGAAAAACACTGATGGTACCCTTATGATTCTACATGAAAAACACTGATGGTACCCTTATGATTCTACATGAAAAACACTGATGGTACCCCTTATGATTCTACATGAAAAACACTGATGGTACCCCTTATGATTCTACATGAAAAACACTGATGGTACCCCTTATGATTCTACATGAAAAACACTGATGGTACCCCATGATTCTACATGAAAAACACTGATGGTACCCCTTATGATTCTACATGAAAAACACTGATGGTACCCTTATGATTCTACATGAAAAACACTGATGGTACCCCTTATGATTCTACATGAAAAACACTGATGGTACCCCTTATGATTCTACATGAAAAACACTGATGGTACCCTTATGATTCTACATGAAAAACACTGATGGTACCCCTTATGATTCTACATGAAAAACACTGATGGTACCCTTATGATTCTACATGAAAAACACTGATGGTACCCCTTATGATTCTACATGAAAAACACTGATGGTACCCCTTATGATTCTACATGAAAAACACTGATGGTACCCCTTATGATTCTACATGAAAAACACTGATGGTACCCTTATGATTCTACATGAAAAACACTGATGGTACCCTTATGATTCTACATGAAAACACTGATGGTACCCCTTATGATTCTACATGAAAAACACTGATGGTACCCCTTATGATTCTACATGAAAAACACTGATGGTACCCTTATGATTCTACATGAAAAACACTGATGGTACCCCTTATGATTCTACATGAAAAACACTGATGGTACCCCTTATGATTCTACATGAAAAACACTGATGGTACCCTTATGATTCTACATGAAAAACACTGATGGTACCCTTATGATTCTACATGAAAAACACTGATGGTACCCCTTATGATTCTACATGAAAAACACTGATGGTACCCCTTATGATTCTACATGAAAAACACTGATGGTACCCTTATGATTCTACATGAAAAACACTGATGGTACCCCTTATGATTCTACATGAAAAACACTGATGGTACCCCTTATGATTCTACATGAAAAACACTGATGGTACCCCTTATGATTCTACATGAAAAACACTGATGGTACCCTTATGATTCTACATGAAAAACACTGATGGTACCCCTTATGATTCTACATGAAAAACACTGATGGTACCCCTTATGATTCTACATGAAAAACACTGATGGTACCCCTTATGATTCTACATGAAAAACACTGATGGTACCCCTTATGATTCTACATGAAAAACACTGATGGTACCCCTTATGATTCTACATGAAAAACACTGATGGTACCCTTATGATTCTACATGAAAAACACTGATGGTACCCCTTATGATTCTACATGAAAACACTGATGGTACCCCTTATGATTCTACATGAAAAACACTGATGGTACCCCTTATGATTCTACATGAAAAACACTGATGGTACCCTTATGATTCTACATGAAAACACTGATGGTACCCCTTATGATTCTACATGAAAAACACTGATGGTACCCTTATGATTCTACATGAAAAACACTGATGGTACCCTTATGATTCTACATGAAAACACTGATGGTACCCTTATGATTCTACATGAAAAACACTGATGGTACCCCTTATGATTCTACATGAAAAACACTGATGGTACCCTTATGATTCTACATGAAAAACACTGATGGTACCCTTATGATTCATGAAAACACTGATGGTACCCATGATTCTACATGAAAAACACTGATGGTACCCCTTATGATTCTACATGAAAAACACTGATGGTACCCTTATGATTCTACATGAAAAACACTGATGGTACCCCTTATGATTCTACATGAAAAACACTGATGGTACCCCTTATGATTCTACATGAAAAACACTGATGGTACCCCTTATGATTCTACATGAAAACACTGATGGTACCCCTTATGATTCTACATGAAAAACACTGATGGTACCCCTTATGATTCTACATGAAAAACACTGATGGTACCCTTATGATTCTACATGAAAAACACTGATGGTACCCCTTATGATTCTACATGAAAAACACTGATGGTACCCCTTATGATTCTACATGAAAAACACTGATGGTACCCTTATGATTCTACATGAAAAACACTGATGGTACCCTTATGATTCTACATGAAAAACACTGATGGTACCCCTTATGATTCTACATGAAAAACACTGATGGTACCCCTTATGATTCTACATGAAAAACACTGATGGTACCCCTTATGATTCTACATGAAAACACTGATGGTACCCCTTATGATTCTACATGAAAAACACTGATGGTACCCTTATGATTCTACATGAAAACACTGATGGTACCCCTTATGATTCTACATGAAAACACTGATGGTACCCTTATGATTCTACATGAAAAACACTGATGGTACCCCTTATGATTCTACATGAAAAACACTGATGGTACCCTTATGATTCTACATGAAAAACACTGATGGTACCCCTTATGATTCTACATGAAAAACACTGATGGTACCCTTATGATTCTACATGAAAAACACTGATGGTACCCTTATGATTCTACATGAAAAACACTGATGGTACCCCTTATGATTCTACATGAAAAACACTGATGGTACCCCTTATGATTCTACATGAAAAACACTGATGGTACCCCCTTATGATTCTGCATGAAAAACACTGATGGTACCTTATGATTCTACATGAAAAACACTGATGGTACCTTATGATTCTACATGAAAACACTGATGGTACCCCTTATGATTCTACATGAAAACACTGATGGTACCCTTATGATTCTACATGAAAAACACTGATGGTACCCTTATGATTCTACATGAAAAACACTGATGGTACCCCTTATGATTCTACATGAAAACACTGATGGTACCCCTTATGATTCTACATGAAAACACTGATGGTACCTTATGATTCTACATGAAAAACACTGATGGTACCCCTTATGATTCTACATGAAAAACACTGATGGTACCCTTATGATTCTACATGAAAAACACTGATGGTACCCCTTATGATTCTACATGAAAAACACTGATGGTACCCCTTATGATTCTACATGAAAAACACTGATGGTACCCCTTATGATTCTACATGAAAACACTGATGGTACCCTTATGATTCTACATGAAAAACACTGATGGTACCCTTATGATTCTACATGAAAAACACTGATGGTACCCCTTATGATTCTACATGAAAAACACTGATGGTACCCCTTATGATTCTACATGAAAACACTGATGGTACCCTTATGATTCTACATGAAAAACACTGATGGTACCCTTATGATTCTACATGAAAAACACTGATGGTACCCCTTATGATTCTACATGAAAAACACTGATGGTACCCCTTATGATTCTACATGAAAAACACTGATGGTACCCTTATGATTCTACATGAAAAACACTGATGGTACCCCTTATGATTCTACATGAAAAACACTGATGGTACCCCTTATGATTCTACATGAAAACACTGATGGTACCCCTTATGATTCTACATGAAAAACACTGATGGTACCCCTTATGATTCTACATGAAAAACACTGATGGTACCCCTTATGATTCTACATGAAAAACACTGATGGTACCCCTTATGATTCTGCATGAAAAACACTGATGGTACCCCTTATGATTCTACATGAAAAACACTGATGGTACCCCTTATGATTCTACATGAAAAACACTGATGGTACCCCTTATGATTCTACATGAAAAACACTGATGGTACCCTTATGATTCTACATGAAAAACACTGATGGTACCCTTATGATTCTACATGAAAAACACTGATGGTACCCTTATGATTCTACATGAAAAACACTGATGGTACCCCTTATGATTCTACATGAAAAACACTGATGGTACCCTTATGATTCTACATGAAAAACACTGATGGTACCCCTTATGATTCTACATGAAAAACACTGATGGTACCCCTTATGATTCTACATGAAAAACACTGATGGTACCCTTATGATTCTACATGAAAAACACTGATGGTACCCCATGATTCTACATGAAAAACACTGATGGTACCCCTTATGATTCTACATGAAAAACACTGATGGTACCCCTTATGATTCTACATGAAAAACACTGATGGTACCCCTTATGATTCTACATGAAAAACACTGATGGTACCCCTTATGATTCTACATGAAAAACACTGATGGTACCCCTTATGATTCTACATGAAAAACACTGATGGTACCCCTTATGATTCTACATGAAAAACACTGATGGTACCCCTTATGATTCTACATGAAAAACACTGATGGTACCCTTATGATTCTACATGAAAAACACTGATGGTACCCTTATGATTCTACATGAAAAACACTGATGGTACCCCTTATGATTCTACATGAAAAACACTGATGGTACCCCTTATGATTCTACATGAAAAACACTGATGGTACCCTTATGATTCTACATGAAAAACACTGATGGTACCCTTATGATTCTACATGAAAACACTGATGGTACCCCTTATGATTCTACATGAAAAACACTGATGGTACCCCTTATGATTCTACATGAAAAACACTGATGGTACCCCTTATGATTCTACATGAAAAACACTGATGGTACCCCTTATGATTCTACATGAAAAACACTGATGGTACCCCTTATGATTCTACATGAAAAACACTGATGGTACCCTTATGATTCTACATGAAAACACTGATGGTACCCCTTATGATTCTACATGAAAAACACTGATGGTACCCCTTATGATTCTACATGAAAAACACTGATGGTACCCCTTATGATTCTACATGAAAAACACTGATGGTACCCTTATGATTCTACATGAAAAACACTGATGGTACCCCTTATGATTCTACATGAAAAACACTGATGGTACCCCTTATGATTCTACATGAAAAACACTGATGGTACCCCTTATGATTCTACATGAAAAACACTGATGGTACCCTTATGATTCTACATGAAAAACACTGATGGTACCCTTATGATTCTACATGAAAAACACTGATGGTACCCTTATGATTCTACATGAAAAACACTGATGGTACCCTTATGATTCTACATGAAAAACACTGATGGTACCCCTTATGATTCTACATGAAAAACACTGATGGTACCCCTTATGATTCTACATGAAAAACACTGATGGTACCCTTATGATTCTACATGAAAAACACTGATGGTACCCCTTATGATTCTACATGAAAACACTGATGGTACCCTTATGATTCTACATGAAAAACACTGATGGTACCCTTATGATTCTACATGAAAAACACTGATGGTACCCCTTATGATTCTACATGAAAAACACTGATGGTACCCCTTATGATTCTACATGAAAAACACTGATGGTACCCTTATGATTCTACATGAAAAACACTGATGGTACCCCTTATGATTCTACATGAAAAACACTGATGGTACCCCTTATGATTCTACATGAAAAACACTGATGGTACCCCTTATGATTCTACATGAAAAACACTGATGGTACCCCTTATGATTCTACATGAAAACACTGATGGTACCCCTTATGATTCTACATGAAAAACACTGATGGTACCCTTATGATTCTACATGAAAAACACTGATGGTACCCCTTATGATTCTACATGAAAAACACTGATGGTACCCTTATGATTCTACATGAAAAACACTGATGGTACCCCTTATGATTCTACATGAAAAACACTGATGGTACCCCTTATGATTCTACATGAAAAACACTGATGGTACCCCTTATGATTCTACATGAAAAACACTGATGGTACCCTTATGATTCTACATGAAAAACACTGATGGTACCCCTTATGATTCTACATGAAAAACACTGATGGTACCCTTATGATTCTACATGAAAAACACTGATGGTACCCCTTATGATTCTACATGAAAAACACTGATGGTACCCCTTATGATTCTACATGAAAAACACTGATGGTACCCTTATGATTCTACATGAAAAACACTGATGGTACCCCTTATGATTCTACATGAAAAACACTGATGGTACCCCTTATGATTCTACATGAAAAACACTGATGGTACCCTTATGATTCTACATGAAAAACACTGATGGTACCCCTTATGATTCTACATGAAAAACACTGATGGTACCCTTATGATTCTACATGAAAAACACTGATGGTACCTTATGATTCTACATGAAAAACACTGATGGTACCCCTTATGATTCTACATGAAAAACACTGATGGTACCCCTTATGATTCTACATGAAAACACTGATGGTACCCTTATGATTCTACATGAAAAACACTGATGGTACCCCTTATGATTCTACATGAAAAACACTGATGGTACCCCTTATGATTCTACATGAAAAACACTGATGGTACCCCTTATGATTCTACATGAAAAACACTGATGGTACCCCTTATGATTCTACATGAAAAACACTGATGGTACCCCTTATGATTCTACATGAAAAACACTGATGGTACCCCTTATGATTCTACATGAAAAACACTGATGGTACCCCTTATGATTCTACATGAAAAACACTGATGGTACCCTTATGATTCTACATGAAAAACACTGATGGTACCCCTTATGATTCTACATGAAAAACACTGATGGTACCCTTATGATTCTACATGAAAACACTGATGGTACCCCTTATGATTCTACATGAAAAACACTGATGGTACCCTTATGATTCTACATGAAAAACACTGATGGTACCCCTTATGATTCTACATGAAAAACACTGATGGTACCCCTTATGATTCTACATGAAAAACACTGATGGTACCCCTTATGATTCTACATGAAAACACTGATGGTACCCTTATGATTCTACATGAAAAACACTGATGGTACCCCTTATGATTCTACATGAAAAACACTGATGGTACCCCTTATGATTCTACATGAAAAACACTGATGGTACCCTTATGATTCTACATGAAAACACTGATGGTACCCTTATGATTCTACATGAAAAACACTGATGGTACCCCTTATGATTCTACATGAAAAACACTGATGGTACCCCTTATGATTCTACATGAAAAACACTGATGGTACCCTTATGATTCTGCATGAAAAACACTGATGGTACCCCTTATGATTCTACATGAAAACACTGATGGTACCCCTTATGATTCTACATGAAAAACACTGATGGTACCCTTATGATTCTACATGAAAAACACTGATGGTACCCTTATGATTCTACATGAAAAACACTGATGGTACCCTTATGATTCTACATGAAAAACACTGATGGTACCCTTATGATTCTACATGAAAACACTGATGGTACCCCTTATGATTCTGCATGAAAAACACTGATGGTACCCCTTATGATTCTACATGAAAAACACTGATGGTACCCCTTATGATTCTACATGAAAAACACTGATGGTACCCCTTATGATTCTACATGAAAAACACTGATGGTACCCCTTATGATTCTACATGAAAAACACTGATGGTACCCTTATGATTCTACATGAAAACACTGATGGTACCCCTTATGATTCTACATGAAAAACACTGATGGTACCCCTTATGATTCTACATGAAAAACACTGATGGTACCCCTATGATTCTACATGAAAAACACTGATGGTACCCCTTATGATTCTACATGAAAACACTGATGGTACTATGATTCTACATGAAAAACACTGATGGTACCCTTATGATTCTACATGAAAAACACTGATGGTACCCTTATGATTCTACATGAAAAACACTGATGGTACCCTTATGATTCTACATGAAAAACACTGATGGTACCCTTATGATTCTACATGAAAAACACTGATGGTACCCCTTATGATTCTACATGAAAAACACTGATGGTACCCTTATGATTCTACATGAAAAACACTGATGGTACCCTTATGATTCTACATGAAAAACACTGATGGTACCCTTATGATTCTACATGAAAAACACTGATGGTACCCTTATGATTCTACATGAAAAACACTGATGGTACCCCTTATGATTCTACATGAAAAACACTGATGGTACCCCTTATGATTCTACATGAAAAACACTGATGGTACCCTTATGATTCTACATGAAAAACACTGATGGTACCCTTATGATTCTACATGAAAAACACTGATGGTACCCCTTATGATTCTACATGAAAAACACTGATGGTACCCCTTATGATTCTACATGAAAAACACTGATGGTACCCCTTATGATTCTACATGAAAAACACTGATGGTACCCCTTATGATTCTACATGAAAAACACTGATGGTACCCTTATGATTCTACATGAAAAACACTGATGGTACCCTTATGATTCTACATGAAAAACACTGATGGTACCCTTATGATTCTACATGAAAAACACTGATGGTACCCCTTATGATTCTACATGAAAAACACTGATGGTACCCTTATGATTCTACATGAAAAACACTGATGGTACCCTTATGATTCTACATGAAAAACACTGATGGTACCCTTATGATTCTACATGAAAAACACTGATGGTACCCTTATGATTCTACATGAAAACACTGATGGTACCCTTATGATTCTACATGAAAAACACTGATGGTACCCTTATGATTCTACATGAAAAACACTGATGGTACCCTTATGATTCTACATGAAAACACTGATGGTACCCCTTATGATTCTACATGAAAAACACTGATGGTACCCTTATGATTCTACATGAAAAACACTGATGGTACCCCTTATGATTCTACATGAAAAACACTGATGGTACCCTTATGATTCTACATGAAAAACACTGATGGTACCCCTTATGATTCTACATGAAAAACACTGATGGTACCCCTTATGATTCTACATGAAAAACACTGATGGTACCCTTATGATTCTACATGAAAAACACTGATGGTACCCCTTATGATTCTACATGAAAAACACTGATGGTACCCTTATGATTCTACATGAAAAACACTGATGGTACCCCTTATGATTCTACATGAAAAACACTGATGGTACCCCTTATGATTCTACATGAAAAACACTGATGGTACCCCTTATGATTCTACATGAAAAACACTGATGGTACCCCTTATGATTCTACATGAAAAACACTGATGGTACCCCTTATGATTCTACATGAAAAACACTGATGGTACCCTTATGATTCTACATGAAAAACACTGATGGTACCCTTATGATTCTACATGAAAAACACTGATGGTACCCCTTATGATTCTACATGAAAACACTGATGGTACCCTTATGATTCTACATGAAAAACACTGATGGTACCCCTTATGATTCTACATGAAAAACACTGATGGTACCCTTATGATTCTACATGAAAACACTGATGGTACCCCTTATGATTCTACATGAAAAACACTGATGGTACCCCTTATGATTCTACATGAAAAACACTGATGGTACCCTTATGATTCTACATGAAAAACACTGATGGTACCCTTATGATTCTACATGAAAAACACTGATGGTACCCTTATGATTCTACATGAAAAACACTGATGGTACCCCTTATGATTCTACATGAAAAACACTGATGGTACCCCTTATGATTCTACATGAAAAACACTGATGGTACCCCTTATGATTCTACATGAAAAACACTGATGGTACCCCTTATGATTCTACATGAAAAACACTGATGGTACCCCTTATGATTCTACATGAAAAACACTGATGGTACCCTTATGATTCTACATGAAAAACACTGATGGTACCCTTATGATTCTACATGAAAAACACTGATGGTACCCCTTATGATTCTACATGAAAAACACTGATGGTACCCTTATGATTCTACATGAAAAACACTGATGGTACCCCTTATGATTCTACATGAAAAACACTGATGGTACCCCTTATGATTCTACATGAAAAACACTGATGGTACCCTTATGATTCTACATGAAAAACACTGATGGTACCCCTTATGATTCTACATGAAAAACACTGATGGTACCCCTTATGATTCTACATGAAAAACACTGATGGTACCCTTATGATTCTACATGAAAAACACTGATGGTACCCCTTATGATTCTACATGAAAAACACTGATGGTACCCCTTATGATTCTACATGAAAAACACTGATGGTACCCTTATGATTCTACATGAAAAACACTGATGGTACCCCTTATGATTCTACATGAAAAACACTGATGGTACCCCTTATGATTCTACATGAAAAACACTGATGGTACCCCTTATGATTCTACATGAAAAACACTGATGGTACCCCTTATGATTCTACATGAAAAACACTGATGGTACCCTTTATGATTCTACATGAAAACACTGATGGTACCCTTATGATTCTACATGAAAACACTGATGGTACCCTTATGATTCTGCATGAAAAACACTGATGGTACCCTTATGATTCTACATGAAAAACACTGATGGTACCCCTTATGATTCTACATGAAAAACACTGATGGTACCCTTATGATTCTGCATGAAAAACACTGATGGTACCCCTTATGATTCTACATGAAAACACTGATGGTACCCCTTATGATTCTACATGAAAAACACTGATGGTACCCTTATGATTCTACATGAAAAACACTGATGGTACCCCTTATGATTCTACATGAAAAACACTGATGGTACCTTATGATTCTACATGAAAAACACTGATGGTACCCTTATGATTCTACATGAAAAACACTGATGGTACCCCTTATGATTCTACATGAAAAACACTGATGGTACCCCTTATGATTCTACATGAAAAACACTGATGGTACCCCTTATGATTCTACATGAAAACACTGATGGTACCCCTTATGATTCTGCATGAAAACACTGATGGTACCCCTTATGATTCTACATGAAAAACACTGATGGTACCCTTATGATTCTACATGAAAAACACTGATGGTACCCTTATGATTCTACATGAAAAACACTGATGGTACCCCTTATGATTCTGCATGAAAAACACTGATGGTACCCTTATGATTCTACATGAAAAACACTGATGGTACCCTTATGATTCTACATGAAAACACTGATGGTACCCCTTATGATTCTACATGAAAAACACTGATGGTACCCCTTATGATTCTACATGAAAACACTGATGGTACCCTTATGATTCTGCATGAAAAACACTGATGGTACCCCTTATGATTCTACATGAAAAACACTGATGGTACCCCTTATGATTCTACATGAAAAACACTGATGGTACCCCTTATGATTCTACATGAAAACACTGATGGTACCCCTTATGATTCTACATGAAAACACTGATGGTACCCTTATGATTCTGCATGAAAAACACTGATGGTACCCCTTATGATTCTACATGAAAAACACTGATGGTACCCTTATGATTCTACATGAAAAACACTGATGGTACCCCTTATGATTCTACATGAAAAACACTGATGGTACCCCATGATTCTACATGAAAAACACTGATGGTACCCTTATGATTCTACATGAAACACTGATGGTACCCCTTATGATTCTACATGAAAAACACTGATGGTACCCTTATGATTCTACATGAAAACACTGATGGTACCCTTATGATTCTACATGAAAAACACTGATGGTACCCTTATGATTCTGCATGAAAAACACTGATGGTACCCCTTATGATTCTGCATGAAAAACACTGATGGTACCCTTATGATTCTACATGAAAACACTGATGGTACCCCTTATGATTCTACATGAAAAACACTGATGGTACCCCTTATGATTCTACATGAAAAACACTGATGGTACCCCTTATGATTCTACATGAAAAACACTGATGGTACCCCTTATGATTCTACATGAAAAACACTGATGGTACCCTTATGATTCTGCATGAAAAACACTGATGGTACCCTTATGATTCTACATGAAAAACACTGATGGTACCCTTATGATTCTACATGAAAAACACTGATGGTACCCCTTATGATTCTACATGAAAACACTGATGGTACCCTTATGATTCTACATGAAAAACACTGATGGTACCCTTATGATTCTACATGAAAAACACTGATGGTACCTTATGATTCTACATGAAAAACACTGATGGTACCCTTATGATTCTACATGAAAAACACTGATGGTACCCCTTATGATTCTGCATGAAAACACTGATGGTACCCTTATGATTCTACATGAAAAACACTGATGGTACCCCTTATGATTCTGCATGAAAAACACTGATGGTACCCTTATGATTCTACATGAAAAACACTGATGGTACCCTTATGATTCTACATGAAAAACACTGATGGTACCCCTTATGATTCTACATGAAAAACACTGATGGTACCCCTTATGATTCTGCATGAAAAACACTGATGGTACCCTTATGATTCTACATGAAAAACACTGATGGTACCCTTATGATTCTACATGAAAAACACTGATGGTACCCCTTATGATTCTACATGAAAAACACTGATGGTACCCCTTATGATTCTGCATGAAAAACACTGATGGTACCCCTTATGATTCTACATGAAAACACTGATGGTACCCTTATGATTCTACATGAAAAACACTGATGGTACCCTTATGATTCTACATGAAAAACACTGATGGTACCCTTATGATTCTACATGAAAAACACTGATGGTACCCCTTATGATTCTACATGAAAAACACTGATGGTACCCCTTATGATTCTGCATGAAAAACACTGATGGTACCCCTTATGATTCTACATGAAAAACACTGATGGTACCCTTATGATTCTACATGAAAAACACTGATGGTACCCTTATGATTCTACATGAAAAACACTGATGGTACCCCTTATGATTCTACATGAAAAACACTGATGGTACCCTTATGATTCTACATGAAAACACTGATGGTACCCCTTATGATTCTACATGAAAACACTGATGGTACCCCTTATGATTCTACATGAAAACACTGATGGTACCCCTTATGATTCTACATGAAAAACACTGATGGTACCCTTATGATTCTACATGAAAACACTGATGGTACCCCTTATGATTCTACATGAAAAACACTGATGGTACCCCTTATGATTCTACATGAAAAACACTGATGGTACCCTTATGATTCTACATGAAAAACACTGATGGTACCCCTTATGATTCTACATGAAAAACACTGATGGTACCCCTTATGATTCTACATGAAAAACACTGATGGTACCCTTATGATTCTACATGAAAACACTGATGGTACCCCTTATGATTCTACATGAAAAACACTGATGGTACCCCTTATGATTCTACATGAAAAACACTGATGGTACCCCTTATGATTCTACATGAAAAACACTGATGGTACCCCTTATGATTCTACATGAAAAACACTGATGGTACCCCTTATGATTCTACATGAAAACACTGATGGTACCCCTTATGATTCTACATGAAAAACACTGATGGTACCCCTTATGATTCTACATGAAAAACACTGATGGTACCCCTTATGATTCTGCATGAAAAACACTGATGGTACCCCTTATGATTCTACATGAAAAACACTGATGGTACCCCTTATGATTCTACATGAAAAACACTGATGGTACCCATTCTACATGAAAAACACTGATGGTACCCCTTATGATTCTACATGAAAAACACTGATGGTACCCTTATGATTCTACATGAAAAACACTGATGGTACCCTTATGATTCTACATGAAAAACACTGATGGTACCCCTTATGATTCTACATGAAAAACACTGATGGTACCCCTTATGATTCTACATGAAAACACTGATGGTACCCCTTATGATTCTACATGAAAAACACTGATGGTACCCCTTATGATTCTACATGAAAACACTGATGGTACCCTTATGATTCTACATGAAAAACACTGATGGTACCCTTATGATTCTACATGAAAACACTGATGGTACCCCTTATGATTCTACATGAAAACACTGATGGTACCCTTATGATTCTGCATGAAAACACTGATGGTACCCCTTATGATTCTGCATGAAAACACTGATGGTACCCTTATGATTCTGCATGAAAAACACTGATGGTACCCCTTATGATTCTACATGAAAAACACTGATGGTACCCTTATGATTCTACATGAAAAACACTGATGGTACCCCTTATGATTCTACATGAAAACACTGATGGTACCCTTATGATTCTACATGAAAACACTGATGGTACCCTTATGATTCTACATGAAAAACACTGATGGTACCCCTTATGATTCTACATGAAAAACACTGATGGTACCCCTTATGATTCTACATGAAAAACACTGATGGTACCTTATGATTCTGCATGAAAACACTGATGGTACCCTTATGATTCTACATGAAAAACACTGATGGTACCCCTTATGATTCTACATGAAAACACTGATGGTACCCCTTATGATTCTGCATGAAAAACACTGATGGTACCCTTATGATTCTACATGAAAAACACTGATGGTACCCCTTATGATTCTACATGAAAAACACTGATGGTACCCCTTATGATTCTGCATGAAAAACACTGATGGTACCCCTTATGATTCTGCATGAAAAACACTGATGGTACCCTTATGATTCTACATGAAAAACACTGATGGTACCCTTATGATTCTGCATGAAAACACTGATGGTACCCTTATGATTCTGCATGAAAAACACTGATGGTACCCTTATGATTCTACATGAAAAACACTGATGGTACCCCTTATGATTCTACATGAAAAACACTGATGGTACCCTTATGATTCTACATGAAAAACACTGATGGTACCCTTATGATTCTACATGAAAAACACTGATGGTACCCCTTATGATTCTACATGAAAAACACTGATGGTACCCCTTATGATTCTACATGAAAAACACTGATGGTACCCTTATGATTCTACATGAAAAACTGATGGTACCCCTTATGATTCTACATGAAAAACGCTGATGGTACCCCTTATGATTCTGCATGAAAAACACTGATGGTACCCCTTATGATTCTACATGAAAAACACTGATGGTACCCCTTATGATTCTACATGAAAAACACTGATGGTACCCCTTATGATTCTACATGAAAAACACTGATGGTACCCTTATGATTCTACATGAAAACACTGATGGTACCCTTATGATTCTACATGAAAAACACTGATGGTACCCTTATGATTCTACATGAAAAACGCTGATGGTACCCCTTATGATTCTGCATGAAAAACACTGATGGTACCCCTTATGATTCTACATGAAAAACACTGATGGTACCCCTTATGATTCTACATGAAAAACACTGATGGTACCCTTATGATTCTACATGAAAACACTGATGGTACCCCTTATGATTCTACATGAAAAACACTGATGGTACCCCTTATGATTCTGCATGAAAAACACTGATGGTACCCCTTATGATTCTACATGAAAAACACTGATGGTACCCCTTATGATTCTACATGAAAAACACTGATGGTACCCCTTATGATTCTACATGAAAAACACTGATGGTACTTATGATTCTACATGAAAACACTGATGGTACCCCTTATGATTCTACATGAAAACACTGATGGTACCCCTTATGATTCTACATGAAAAACACTGATGGTACCCCTTATGATTCTACATGAAAAACACTGATGGTACCCCTTATGATTCTACATGAAAACACTGATGGTACCCTTATGATTCTACATGAAAAACACTGATGGTACCCTTATGATTCTACATGAAAAACACTGATGGTACCCTTATGATTCTACATGAAAACACTGATGGTACCCTTATGATTCTACATGAAAAACACTGATGGTACCCCTTATGATTCTGCATGAAAAACACTGATGGTACCCTTATGATTCTACATGAAAAACACTGATGGTACCCCTTATGATTCTACATGAAAAACACTGATGGTACCCCTTATGATTCTGCATGAAAAACACTGATGGTACCCCTTATGATTCTACATGAAAAACACTGATGGTACCCCTTATGATTCTACATGAAAACACTGATGGTACCCTTATGATTCTGCATGAAAACACTGATGGTACCCCTTATGATTCTACATGAAAACACTGATGGTACCCCTTATGATTCTGCATGAAAAACACTGATGGTACCCCTTATGATTCTGCATAAAAAACGCTGATGGTACCCCTTATGATTCTCTACATGAAAACACTGATGGTACCCCTTATGATTCTACATGAAAAACACTGATGGTACCCTTATGATTCTACATGAAAAACACTGATGGTACCCCTTATGATTCTACATGAAAAACACTGATGGTACCCCTTATGATTCTACATGAAAAACACTGATGGTACCCTTATGATTCTACATGAAAAACACTGATGGTACCCTTATGATTCTACATGAAAAACACTGATGGTACCCCTTATGATTCTACATGAAAACACTGATGGTACCCCTTATGATTCTACATGAAAAACACTGATGGTACCCCTTATGATTCTACATGAAAAACACTGATGGTACCCCTTATGATTCTACATGAAAAACACTGATGGTACCCCTTATGATTCTACATGAAAAACACTGATGGTACCCTTATGATTCTGCATGAAAAACACTGATGGTACCCCTTATGATTCTGCATGAAAAACACTGATGGTACCCCTTATGATTCTACATGAAAAACGCTGATGGTACCCCTTATGATTCTGCATGAAAAACACTGATGGTACCCTTATGATTCTACATGAAAAACACTGATGGTACCCTTATGATTCTACATGAAAAACACTGATGGTACCCTTATGATTCTGCATGAAAAACACTGATGGTACCCCTTATGATTCTACATGAAAAACACTGATGGTACCCCTTATGATTCTACATGAAAAACACTGATGGTACCCCCTTATGATTCTGACATGAAAACACTGATGGTACCCCTTATGATTCTGCATGAAAAACACTGATGGTACCCTTATGATTCTACATGAAAAACACTGATGGTACCCCTTATGATTCTACATGAAAAACACTGATGGTACCCCTTATGATTCTACATGAAAAACACTGATGGTACCCCTTATGATTCTACATGAAAAACACTGATGGTACCCTTATGATTCTACATGAAAACACTGATGGTACCCTTATGATTCTACATGAAAAACACTGATGGTACCCCTTATGATTCTACATGAAAAACACTGATGGTACCCCTTATGATTCTACATGAAAAACACTGATGGTACCCCTTATGATTCTGCATGAAAACACTGATGGTACCCCTTATGATTCTACATGAAAACACTGATGGTACCCCTTATGATTCTACATGAAAAACACTGATGGTACCCTTATGATTCTACATGAAAACACTGATGGTACCCTTATGATTCTGCATGAAAAACACTGATGGTACCCCTTATGATTCTACATGAAAAACACTGATGGTACCCCTTATGATTCTACATGAAAAACACTGATGGTACCCTTATGATTCTGCATGAAAAACACTGATGGTACCCCTTATGATTCTACATGAAAACACTGATGGTACCCCTTATGATTCTGCATGAAAACACTGATGGTACCCCTTATGATTCTGCATGAAAAACACTGATGGTACCCCTTATGATTCTGCATGAAAACACTGATGGTACCCCTTATGATTCTACATGAAAAACACTGATGGTACCCCTTATGATTCTACATGAAAAACTGATGGTACCCCTTATGATTCTGCATGAAAAACACTGATGGTACCCCTTATGATTCTACATGAAAAACACTGATGGTACCCCTTATGATTCTGCATGAAAAACACTGATGGTACCCCTTATGATTCTACATGAAAAACACTGATGGTACCCTTATGATTCTACATGAAAACACTGATGGTACCCCTTATGATTCTACATGAAAAACACTGATGGTACCCCTTATGATTCTACATGAAAAACACTGATGGTACCCTTATGATTCTACATGAAAACACTGATGGTACCCCTTATGATTCTGCATGAAAAACACTGATGGTACCCTTATGATTCTACATGAAAAACACTGATGGTACCCCTTATGATTCTGCATGAAAACACTGATGGTACTTATGATTCTACATGAAAACACTGATGGTACCCCTTATGATTCTACATGAAAAACACTGATGGTACCCCTTATGATTCTACATGAAAAACACTGATGGTACCCTTATGATTCTGCATGAAAACACTGATGGTACCCCTTATGATTCTACATGAAAAACACTGATGGTACCCCTTATGATTCTACATGAAAACACTGATGGTACCCCTTATGATTCTACATGAAAAACACTGATGGTACCCCTTATGATTCTGCATGAAAAACACTGATGGTACCCTTATGATTCTACATGAAAACACTGATGGTACCCCTTATGATTCTACATGAAAACACTGATGGTACCCCTTATGATTCTACATGAAAAACACTGATGGTACCCTTATGATTCTACATGAAAACACTGATGGTACCCCTTATGATTCTACATGAAAAACACTGATGGTACCCCTTATGATTCTACATGAAAAACACTGATGGTACCCCTTATGATTCTGCATGAAAAACACTGATGGTACCCCTTATGATTCTACATGAAAACACTGATGGTACCCTTATGATTCTACATGAAAACGCTGATGGTACCCTTATGATTCTGCATGAAAAACACTGATGGTACCCCTTATGATTCTACATGAAAACACTGATGGTACCCTTATGATTCTGCATGAAAACACTGATGGTACCCTTATGATTCTGCATGAAAACACTGATGGTACCCCTTATGATTCTGCATGAAAACACTGATGGTACCACCTTATGATTCTACATGAAAACACTGATGGTACATTTCTTATGATTCTACATGAAAAACACTGATGGTACTTATGATTCTGCATGAAAACACTGATGGTACCCCTTATGATTCTACATGAAAACACTGATGGTACCCCTTATGATTCTACATGTAAAACACTGATGGTACCCCTTATGATTCTACATGAAAACACTGATGGTACCCTTATGATTCTACATGAAAACACTGATGGTACCCTTATGATTCTACATGAAAACACTGATGGTACCCCTTATGATTCTGCATGAAAAACACTGATGGTAAATTTCTATGATTCTACATGAAAAACACTGATGGTACCTTATGATTCTGCATGAAAAACACTGATGGTACCCCTTATGATTCTACATGAAAACACTGATGGTACTTATGATTCTACATGAAAATGGTACCCTTATGATTCTATGAAAACACTGATGGTACCTCTTATGATTCTACATGAAAACACTGAGAAAACATGCTAATTTTATAGAGAAAATGTGTCATTTTATGGAGAAAATATGTAATTTAACACCATAACATCTTGTTATTTACGACATAATTGAGTGGGAATAATATGTATGTGGCAGCAATGCTTCACTGGGACCCACTTTATATTAGGTGTCCTTAACTACTATGTACTAATATTTTAATTAATAATTTGATACATTGCACTTATTGTGTACATACATGCTTTTACATTGTACTTACATTTGAAAAACACCTGCATGTAATTACATCTGTAATTAATTTCTGTAGTTACATTTGTAATTACACAGTTGACACTTCCTTACACCTAACCCTACCCTTAAACTGACCCATACCACCACACCTGTCCCTAACCCTACCCGTATCCCACCTCAATATCAGCAAAGGTGTTTTGCAACACCATTGAACACAGTAAGTACATTGTACTTATTTTTTTATTTAAGTACATAGTAGTTAAGGCCACCTAATATAAAGTGGGGCCCTTCACTGTTAAAGAACTCCAATGATGGTGTTTACATGATTTTGATCCATACGGAAATGTGAACTTACTGCCGGACATCAGATAGAGTCCGTTGGGATCCACGGCGAGGCTGGTGACAGCGTCCAGATGAGCGACCATCGAGTGAATACACTTTCCTGAGGAGAAACACCAACATAAGAATATATATCATCAACATAATAATCATAATCAGCTCTTCATCTCCCGCAGTTACCCGTGTTATTGTCGAAGAACCGGATGTGCCGATCCTCCTGTGCCGTTACGGTGACGGGCAGCGTCGGGTGGCTGAGGACTTTGTTGATCTGACACGGCGCATCTGAAGAACAGGTCAGAGAGGATCATGGGACGTTACCAGGCGCTCATGATGCCAAACCATCTTCTATTTATAGGGCAGTTTAAAGAATTTATACAATTTTTTTGTGTGATTTATGGGGCAGTTTTATATTTTTCCGTCATGTACCAATAACAGGAATTAACATCTAATCCGAAACCCTAATGTTAACAATAAATCAATAATTTAAAAATGAAATTCTAATCACTCTAAAAAATGAATAATGCAGATTTTAATGTTTGTGTTGTCCTTGAATGTGAAAACACTGTCAGCCGTCAGATCATGTGATATTAATAACCGGCTGACATGTGATGTGTGGCGTGTGTAAATGTTACCGGGTTTTCCGGCCGCTTGCGACTCGAGCTCCAGAAGCAGCTGCCGGGTCTCCATGTTGAAGATGCCCATGCGGCCGTTACTGAAGGCTGTGACCATGTGAGCCGGGTCACTGCAGACCAGATCCACGGACGACGGCACGCCCAGCTCTGAAGCACATCAGGAACAATAAATCAATGTTAAGTCATCGTTTAAGACTTTAAAGGAACACTCCACTTTTTTTAAAGATTTAAAGAGTGATTTACCACATGCCAGTTTACAAAAAAAATATTCTTTATATTTTATTTCATGAATGCATTCATTTTACAATCAACATTGAAACACACCTCAAAATAGTCTTAAAGGAACACTCCACTTTTTTTAAAAAATAGGCTCATTTTCCAAGTCCCCTAGAGTTAAATAGTTTTACCGTTTTTGAATCCATTCAGCCGATCTTTGTATCTGGTAGCACTTTTAGCATAGCTTAGCATACATCATTGATTCTAATCAGTCCATTAGCATCTCATTAAAAAAAAAGAGACACTTTCAATATTGTTCCTATTTAAAACGTGACTCTTCTACAGTTACATCGTGTTCGAAGACCGACTGAAAATGAAAAGCTGTGATTTTCTACACCGATATGGCTAGGAACTACTTTCTCATTCCTGCGTAAGAGTCTCGGATCTTCACGGCTGTACCACGGAATGAATGGATGAAATGCACTTTCTGTAAAGCTGCAATGTGTATTGTGAAAAGCGCTATACAAATATATTTGAATGGAATTGAATAAATGCTGTTCTTTTGAACTTTCTATTTATAATTAAATAATCCTGAAAAAAAATTGTACACAACTGATCATGATAATAAGAATGATTAGTGAAGGATCATGTGACTCTGAAGACTGGAGTGGAATCACACATTTCATTTTAAAATACATTCAAATTAAAAAAAGTTATTTTAAATTGTAAAAATAATTCACAATAATACTGTTTTCGCTATTGCTTGAATGAAATAAATAAAGCTTGGTGAGCAGACGAGACTTCTTAAAAAACATTTGACGGTAGTATATTTATATATAAATAATATTTTGGTAAACTGATGTTTTTCCTTTAATTCTTTGTTATTTTGGTGCTTTTCATTCCTGATATCATCTAACAATCATTAATGACAAAAAACATCAACCATTCATATAATTAAATAAATAATAATCATATAAAACATTTCTTTTTTTGTAAACGAGTGCTGCTTTTATGTTGTCATTCTAGGGTCAGTTTCAATGCTAATATCATCTAACCATCAAAATAAAAGATCACTCAGAAACTATTATCGTTCATAAACTGTTATAAAATATGTGACCCTGGACCACAAAACCAGTCATACGGGTCAATAATCTGTGGTTTATTAGGACAATATCGTGCAAAAACATCTAAATATTGAGAAAATCTCCTTTAAAGTTGTGCAAATGAAGTCCTTAGCAATGCATATTACAACTAATAATACATTTATGATTTGGAAATGGACAGAATATCTTAATATCCTTATGATTTATGGCATAAAAGAAGAATGGATGATGTGTTGTTGACTATTGCCCCAGATACACCCGTGAGACGCAGCACTAAAATGCTATATTGTAAACGGTGTGTGTGCTCCGGTTGTCTCTCTGTAGGGCGGCACCTTTGTTCTCGTTGAAGATGGCGATGGCGGGAGCAGTGTCCGCAGCGCTCCACAGTCTCACCGTCCCATCGGCGGAGCAGGACAGCAGTCTGTGATGGGCCGAGCTGTACACCAGACCCCACACCGCATCTGTGTGCCCGCACAGCGCCCCCCGCAGCACAGACGGCTCTATTACAGCCAGAGACAGAGGGTCAGCACACACACACACACACACACACACCTGCTGCGTGTGCACCGGAGCGTACCGTATGAGTCGTAGGGGTCGATGTTCGGGTTGGGAGTGTTCCAGCTCTGAATGGACCCGTCCAAGCCTCCGCTGAAGCACTGGTCCCCACTCGAGCTCATCACCACACACAGAACCGGACCCCTGCGGAACACACCGGCAGGAGTTACAGAGCTTTCTCTTCAGTGGGTAATGCACTGGTGTCTGGTGTGACGTACCTGTGAGCCCTGAAGGTGTAGATGGGCTCGACATCGAGAGCTGCACACCTGAAAGCACAAACACACGAGGGTCAGAACCGCTCATACGCACCGACCCAATGCTCTGCAGGTCACAGTGAAGTACGACGGGACTCTGACTTCTTGGTGGGTGCGGTCTTCTGCAGGTTCCACATCTTCAGCGTGTGGTCTTCAGACGCGGTGATCAGAACCGGCTCCACGGGGTGGAACGCCAGGCCGCGGATCGAGTCGAAGTGGTTCCGGAGGGTGAACTTGGGGTTCCACGTCTTCCGCAGGGCATCTTTGTTGTTCGTGATCTGAGAGAAGAAGCAGACACATGGACATTACACTGATGAACGGACTGATATGTGTATCTTCATAAGTGTTTAAATGCAAAACACGCAAGATCCATAATTGTTGTGTGCATACTAGGGCTGAAACGATTCCTCGAGTAACTCGAGTTACTAGAATTGAAAAAATCCTTGAGGCAAAATCATCTGCCTCGATGCTTCGTTTAGTTCATTTAACTACACACGGATGTTGCAGAAATATTTTTTTTTGTGTATAAGGACTCGGAGTATGCGGAGATTGCTGTTAAATCCGCGATTCAGGTGGGTAAACATCCCAAAAATTGCAGGTGGATGAGAGAAATCATTTAGTCTCGCTATTGTTAATTGAAGACGACTGTGTGTTGAGCTTCAGGATATGACACAGAACATTTAGGTTTCATATGCGGCAGTTAAATGCGGCAGCTGAGGAGATACGAGCAATATTTATAGCTATAACTTAATAAAACAAGCTGTGTTACAATGATGAATATGATTAGCTCAAAATGTAGATCTGTATGCGATGTAAGCTACTTTATCTGAATTAAACACAAACTCATCTCTCGCGTTTGCGAGAGTCATATAGAGGTGTCAACCCGTTTGGGTTATTTAAAAGCGTGTAATTTCGCCAGAGAAGATTTGTTTTAAAGCAATACTTCAGTGTAGCTAATGTGTCGATAGCATCGCGCTTACACTGAGGATTTGAGTTTATGACGATCGAGCGGATGGATGGTGTGTTTTTAACAGCGGATTCGGTGAAGTTATCCGCATCTCTAGTATGACCATCTGTACTCTTGTTCTTATTTCAAGTTTCCTTCCTGTCCAATATTTTTTGCTTCTTACAAAAGCCTCACAGCCTTCAGAAGACAGTAAAGGCTTGTCATCCCTAAACTGAAGCTGAAACTTTAAAGTTAAGCTTTAAACATACATGCAATGTTTAGGCATTATTGCTATTTATATTAATATTATTTTGGTTTATTGGTTGTAGGTTTAGTTTTAGACTGAACTTTTTAAACTAATTTGAAATAGATTTTTATAATGTGGCAATTGAATGCATTAAAATGGGTTATTTTCACAGTTATTAGTATGCAATTTCAGCAATAAAATTTTATTTTTCTAAAAAGAAAACAAATTAGATGTTAATTTTAAGATACCTGTCTTATTTTCTCTTATATATTTAGTATTGCTCTTTAATAAAGAAAAAAGTAATTATTATCCGATTACTCGATTAATCGATGGAATAAACGGTAGAATACTCGATTACTAAAAGAATCGATAGCTACAGCCCTAGTGCATACTTTGATTTCCGAACTGTCAGAGTTAAGACACTTTAATATTTAATCAGGGCTATCATCACTGACTAAAACTATTAAAAACATTCTGTTGATTGAAATCAAGCTGAAATAAATTACAATACTAATGTGGAAATAAGTTGAAGTTGAAGCATAAAAATTATTAAATAAAAAAATATCTAAATTTTATTTAAACTTAAATAGCAATGTCATTTTTTTAAACAAAAAAACTGCATTAAAATTTTAACTAAAATTAACATTAAAAAACTAAAAAAAACTAAAAAATAAAATCTAACTTGAAATATAACACTGATTTTAATATATCATATATACACTTATATTCTTAAATTGTATTTATTTCTGGAATGATACCTGGATATATAATGCGGTTATGATGAATGAAGGCTACACTAGAGTCACATGACAGCCCTGAGTCCAGTCATTGAGTGTGTGTGAAGCTGCTGATTATTAAAGTGACTCGATCTGTTCAAATCTCCACATCTGTATGAAGTCATATTTATAACTCTGACCCCTGGAGCCCAACAGCAGTGCTGATCTTACGGGTATATCTGGGGCAATAGCCAACTATACATTATAAGGGTCAAAATGATTTCTTTCATGCCAGAAATCATTAGGATATTAAGATCATGCTCATGAAGATATTGTGTAAATGTCCTACCGTAAATATATCTATTTATTATTATATATATCTATAAATATATTTATTATTAGTAGTAACATGCAGTGCTCAGGACTTCATTTGCACAACTTTAAAGAAGATTTTCTCAATATTTAGAGTTTTTTGCACCCTCAGACTCCAGATTTACATAATCTTGGCCAAAAAATGTACCTGTATGACTGGTTTTGTGATCAGCGAGACCACACACACACACACACACACACACACACACACACACACACACACACACACAGCTTGGTTGGGGTTACGGGAGCCATCAGCGGCGCTGGTGTTGTGTTTTTAGACTCAAGATCATCAATGTCACTAAAGAAGTGTGTGTGTGTGTGTGTGTGTGTGAGTGTGTGTGTGTGTGTGTGTGAGTGTGTGTGAGTGTGTGTGTGTGAGGGAAAGATCAGCTTGTTCAGCTTCCCAAATAACCCAGCGTTAAGGGAACAGTGGATGCAGTGTGTGTTTCCGGAGTTCTGCAGGTGTGTGTGTGTGTTCCCGGTCATGAGTGGGATCCTCAGGCGGAGAGTGAAACTGCAGCAAATGTGTGTGTTTTGATGGCAATCGGCGCGAAAGACCAAATAATGTGAACAACACCAACGTATAGTGTGTGTGTGTAAGAGAGAGTGAGTGTGTGTGTGTGTGTGTGTGTGTGTGTGTGTGTGTGTGTGTAAGAGAGAGTGAGTGTGTGTGTGTGTGTGTGAGGGAAAGATCAGCTTGTTCAGCTTCCCAAATAACCCAGTGTTAAGGGAACAGTGGATGCAGTGTGTGTTCCCGGAGTTCTGCAAGTGTGTGTGTGTGTTCCCGGTCATGAGTGGGATCCTCAGGTGTGTGTGTGTGTGTGTGTGTTCCCGGTCATGAGTGGGATCCTCAGGCAGAGAGTGAAACTGCAGCAGATGTGTGTGTTTTGATGGCAATCGGCGCATCCCTCAAGGATTTCAATATTTTTTTTATGATTTTTGCGATCAAATGACTGATTTTGTGGTGATAATTTAGCAATTTTTTTTTTATAATTAGGATAGCGCATTTACCATATTATGTATTATGTTAGATGCACAATAGTCAAACACGACGACAGAACAAACAAACCGCACAAATCTAGTTTATTTTGGTATCTTACTAAAAAAGGCCAGTCCAGTGGTGAACTGTAGCTTTAAGAACATGATCACTTAGGGTGGGAAATATCTGGGAAAGGTAAATCACAGCAATAAGCAATTGCCTAATATAAGCAAAAAGTTCTCAAATAATGAATTAATCAAGTAAACAGTCTAATAACTAATAAACAAATGATAGGAGGACACATCAATACAACATAAAGACACAAACAGTGCTTTGCGGTTAAGCGGCTACTGTTAGTTGTGGTTTGATGGGTAGGCCTGTAGGATTATATTAGGTTGCGTTCACTTAAAGATTACTGTCCACAGTAATGCACGGACCCAATACTGTCACACGTCCCAAACTTATTCACTCCAGACATAACCACCAAGATGGACATTTAGGCATAATCATGTGTGTATTTTATTTTGATTGTTCAAGGGCATCAAGCCTATAAACAGAACACACTCCTGTAAACTCGCAAGAATCCATCATATCATACCTTTATGTGGTCATTCATGCATCTTAAGTCATCAGTTCTCCCGGTCCATGGCACTTATGACCGATGAGAAAGATTCGCTTTCACAAAGACCACGTTCTGCGCATGCGCCACAACGCAAACGCATTTTTTGTCATTATTTTGCGGTTAAATGACAAATTATGCTAGCCTAGAAATCTATACGCACCCTAGCGGCAGAATGTATTTTGCCGCGAGTTTGGTCCAGCAACTCTCGGTAGACCTGAGAGCTGGAAAAACCAAACTCTGGTCAGGCCAATCACAGCGTGTGTAGAGTCGGTGGGCGGGGCTTAACATGATGACGATACGTCACGGCAGAGCTGCGGAGATTCTGCGTGCTACTCGTAAACAAAGAAGCTGACGAACAGCGGTCTTTTGAATCGGCTTTGGCTGTGACTCTGGAAGAGTTGGAGTTAAGCTTTTCTTTGAGAAAAGAACAAAGAACGGCACTGAAGTCATTCTTAAGAAAAGAAGATGTGTTCGGAGCTTTGCCGACCGCATCCGACAAAAGTCTATCAACTAACGTTAGCTCGGCGTCACATTCTTCTTCACTCTGGTTAGTTGTGGCGCTGTCCAATTGCATGCAGAGGGAATTTGAAAGACAACCGTTTATCCCGCCCCTCGGATTCGCAGGATTATGCAGGATCGCAAAAAACAAAAGCGACTTTTGCTGATTTTGCGTTGTATTCAGCGAACACGGAATCGTGGAAAACTGGAGGGACTGGTAAGTGCATATAATGTGAACAACACCAACGTAAAGTGTGTGTGCATGTGTGTGTGTGTGTGTGTAAGAGAGTGTGTGTGTGTGTGTGTGTGTAAGAGAGTGTGTGTGTGTGTGTGTGTAAGAGAGTGTGTGTGTGTGTGTGTGTGTGTGTGTGTAAGAGAGAGTGTGTGTGTGTAAGACAGTGTGTGTGTGTGTGTGTGTGTGTGTAAGACAGAGAGTGTGTGTGTGTGTGTGTGTGTGTGTAAGAGAGAGTGTGTGTATGTGTGTGTATAAGAGAGAGTGTGTGTGTGTGTGTAGAGAGTGTGTGTGTGTGTGTGTGTGTGAGTGTGTGTGTGTGTAAGAGAGTGTGTGTGTGTGTGTGTGTGTGTAAGAGTGTGTGTGTGTGTGTGTGTGTGTGTGTGAGAGTGTGTGTGTGTGTGTGTGTGTGTAAGAGAGAGTGTGTGTGTGTGTGTGTGTGTAAGAGAGTGTGTGTGTGTGTGTAAGAGAGAGTGTGTGTGTGTGTGTAAGAGAGTGTGTGTGTGTGTAAGAGAGTGTGTGTGCGTCATGGAGAGTGTGTGTGTCTGTAAGAGAGTGTGTGTGTGTGTGTGTGTGTGTGTGTGTGAGTGTGTGTGTGTGTGTGTGTGTGTGTGTGTGTAAGAGAGTGTGTGTGTGTGTAAGAGAGTGTGTGTGTGTGTGTAAGAGTGTGTGTGTGTAAGAGAGTGTGTGTGTGTGTGTGTGTGTGTGTGTGTAAGAGAGAATGTGTGTGTGTGTAAGAGAGAGTGTGTGTGTGTGTGTGTGTGTAGAGTGTGTGTGTGTGTGTGTGTGTAAGAGAGAGAGTGTGTGTGTGTGTGTGTGTGTGTAAGAGAGAGAGTGTGTGTGTGTGTGTGTGTGTGTGTGTCTTTAGCTCCGCCCACTGCACACCTCCACGAGCTCGGCTGTTCTCAGGAAGAATTGGTTCAGTGTGTCTGTCTTTTATAAACATGATAAACTAAAGACTCTTGGGAGATATGAAGGATCATCACTACTCTGTAGACTCCAGATTAACACGAGACTGTGTGTGTGTAAGAGAGTGAGTGTGTGTGTGTGTGTTGTGTAGGATAATAACCCAATACTCACGTCGTAGGACAGGTTCTCAGCCTCGTTGGCCACCGTGAGTCCGGCGAGTTCTCCGAGACCCAGTTCGCTCTCCAGCGCCTCGTCTGTCCCCATGATGAAGGACTTTCCGGAGGAGGGAGGGAACGTCAGGGCTTCGACTGCAACACACACACACACACACATACACATGAGCCGTTTGCAGTGATGGGGTCATTAACTGGATGGTGCTGGTGGCAGAAATACCCTCGTCGGTGCGGCCCAGCTGATTCTCGTTGAGGCGGGGCAGGCTGGGACGGGCCGGCGGAGCCACCGGCGGCTGAATGGACGACAGATCCTCCGCGTCACGCAGATTAGCCAACATGTCCTGCAGTTTACACCTGTTCGGCCCTACAAACACAAAACACGGTCATCTACTTCAGTGGACAGAGACCTCCCGTCAGAAACCTGCCCACCTGAGCATCTCTAGCTCAGCGCTGACTCCAGGTGGACTGTGCTCTGAAGAGGGCATCTGATGAAATGACATGAAGCCGTGGAAAACTAGCCAAAGAAAAGTGTGATAACTGAGGAGGTAAGCGAGCAACTCTGACGTCTGTACTTTCTTACAATGGAAGCAGGAGAAGGGGGTGGAGCCTGAGTGATACACACACCCACGTGGGCGGAGCTAACAAGCCACACCCCCTCTCAGAGCACCAGCATAAAATGCAAAGAGAGCAACGGAAGAGAGCAGTGAGGCGTCTCAGACACAGAAGGAGAGTAAGAGATGCAGCCGGATCCTGAAAGAACAGAGGATGGAGGACAGATGGAACGGATGAACAGAGGAAAAGGAGGTGCGGATGACAGGACAAACACATGGACACGTGACGGGAGGGACTGAAGAGAGCCGCTGGTTTTTGTCAAACTAATGATTTTTGAGAAAATAAATTAAATGGGAACATTAGAAGAAATTAGTGATGAACCGATACATCAGGCCAATTAAACGACCAATGATTGGCATTCTGACATCATCGCTGTGAGTTATTGTCCGATGACCAGAAATGGATCTTATTGGTTTCTATTGTTAAACATTTTTGAATGAATATATAAATATAATGAACCTCACAAAACCCATACAGACGAGTTCAGTCAGATATACTCAAAATAACACTAAACAAATGAGAAATTATATTCTGCATAAGGAATAATGAAGCCTATCCATCCATCCATTATCCATCCTCTATCAATCAATCCAATCATCCATCAATCCATCCATCATTTATCCATCCCCTCCATCTGTCCAAACACACACCCGCCCATCCATCCATCCAATCCATCCACCAACCCATCCATCCATCCATCCACCCATCACTCCACCCACCCATCCATCCACCCATCCATCCACCCACCCAACCCATCACTCCACCCATCCATCCAACCCATCACTCCACCCATCCATCCACCCACCCATCCATCCATCCATCCACCCAACCCATCACTCCACCCATCCATCCAACCCATCCATCCACCCATCACTCCACCCATCCATCCATCCATCCAATCCATCCACCAACCCATCCATCCATCCATTCAACCCATCACTCCACCCATCCATCCAATCCATCACTCCACCCATCCATCCAATCCATCACTCCACCCATCCATCCAACCCATCACTCCACCCATCCATCCAATCCATCACTCCACCCATCCATCCATCCATCCATCCAATCCATCCACCAACCCATCCATCCATCCATTCAACCCATCACTCCATCCATCCATCCAATCCATCACTCCACCCATCCATCCAACCCATCACTCCACCCATCCATCCAATCCATCACTCCACCCATCCATCCAATCCATCACTCCACCCATCCATCCAACCCATCACTCCATCCATCCATCCAATCCATCACTCCACCCATCCATCCAATCCATCACTCCACCCATCCAACCCATCACTCCACCCATCCATCCAATCCATCACTCCACCCATCCATCCAATCCATCACTCCACCCATCCATCCAACCCATCACTCCACCCATCCATCCAATCCATCACTCCACCCATCCATCCAATCCATCACTCCACCCATCCATCCAACCCATCACTCCATCCATCCATCCAACCCATCACTCCACCCATCCATCCAATCCATCACTCCACCCATCCATCCAATCCATCACTCCACCCATCCATCCAACCCATCACTCCATCCATCCATCCAATCCATCACTCCACCCATCCATCCAATCCATCACTCCACCCATCCATTCAACCCATCACTCCATCCATCCATCCAATCCATCACTCCACCCATCCATTCAACCCATCCATCCATCCATCCAACCATCCCATCACTCCCACCCAACCCATCACTCCACCCACCCATCCATCCAATCCATCCATCATCCATCCACATGCAGAAACATGCTAGCAATGTTCTGAGAATTTGGGGTTAAATAGGTTTATTATCATAAAAATAACAAAAGTTAACACAGAAAACATTTACTTTTTTAACTCAGAAATTACTGGTAATAAAAAGTTTTGGATGACAAACTTTAATGTTGGCTTGACTACGCCTTGTTCAAAAGTTGAAGAATTTACTTTTATTTTAAAAAAGTAAATAAAATGTTAACATGTTTTAACATGGTTGTGTTTCAGCAAGTTGCTAAAGATTTAACACGGTTTAGTATGTTGCAGGCATGTTTCTAGCATGAATTAACACATTGCTATGCACATTGATATGTAATTATTTCCCCTGAACTATATGACCGGTGCAGGTTTTGTGAGATTCAAGTGTGACATCTGGGCATCAGTCGCTGAAGACCGGACATCGGTTGACCACTAGAAGAAGAGAAGCAGTAATGAAGGAAAGACACGGCGAGCGGAGCGTTCCTGTCCCACTTACTCTTCACCCCCTTCTTGCCCTTGCGCTCCTTCTTGTACTGTTCCTTGAGTTTAGAGATCAGACCCTCATCCACGTCCCAGGACTCAGACGAGGGGCTCTGCTCTTCCTTCTCTACACGGAGGAGGAGGAACACACTGTTATACGGCTCCCGCGGCACGTGAAAGGACTCGCATTCAATAAAAACGCTTCTGATCCACCTCTCATTCAACACCAACGTCTGAACTGAGACCTTTTGAGCTACAAACCTGTGTGTTTATGATGTTAAATTAAAATAATATAATCAATAATTCACAGTTTCTGTACAGAACCTTTTCTCCTAAGAGTGTCTTTTTGTACAGCTAAAATAACTGGAAACGAAGGACACCGGACAGTCTAATTTGGGGAAAAAAGGCCATTATAATGGCAGAAATATGTATTTAAGTGTTTGTAGTGTTGTCACGTCTGCATTATTATCATGTGACCCTTTCAGAATAGTGCTTAAATCATCATCTAGTTATGGCAACGATCTGAAACAAGGTTTCGATCTGCAGGGGAAGATGGGCATGTGAACGGGAGATTGTGGAGAAAAATCAGTCCAATTCTCTTCAGAGACAGGGATGGGATCAGGAGGGCAGGGAGTGTGTGTGTGTGTGTGTGTGGAGGAACACACAAGGACACAGTAAATCAAACACACTCTACAGAGACTTCCAGTGCATTCAATGCTGTGCAACCCTTCTGAAATCGGCTACAGCCGTGTGTAAGAAAGACTGGCGTCCGTGTCCCTGCAAAAGTGCTTAAAAGTGCACAACTCTTCTTAAGTGGAAGGAAGCTTTTTTCCCCTCACAAATCCCAGTGGGAAAAATAATGAAATTATATATTTTTTTAAGTAGAAAATAATATTTATTAGGGCTGGGACAACGTCGTTGCAAAAATATCCGCGTCGATTCGTCTGACCCAAAACCCTGACCCGCATCCGACAGAGCAGTCACCGAATCCGACCCGGAAGAAGATATTTATGTCCGAGACCGACAGTTAAAATCCCATTTTCTCATGTTTGTTTGGAATGTGTGCTTGCTTTCAGGATGAGCGCATCAGCGCTCACGGAGCAGCTAGCGCTCTGAACGCAGGCGCGCATGCACGTGTTTCGATGTCACGGATACATAAACATATTTCTGCACACAGGAAGACAGATGTTATGGTCATATTTTATGTATTTTAAATTCAAGTGAAAGCATTAGGCACATTGGCTACCTACATAATAAGCTGTTTTAAATGTAAAATGTTCAATGCCTTATCGCGCTGATGTGACCGAGCCCCACACCACACACACTCACACACTCACACACTCACACACTCACACACTCACACACACACACACACTCACACTCACACTCACACTCACACTCACACTCACACTCACACTCCACTCACACTCACACTCACTCACTCACTCATTCACTCACTCACTCATTCACACACTCACTCACTCATTCACTCACTCACTCATTCACACACTCACACACTCACACACTCACACACTCACACACTCACTCACTCAAACACTCACTCACTCTCACACTCTCACACAATGTTAAGAAATTCATGTTTTGTTTTTTTCTTTCAGATATGTAAATCAACATGTATAAATTGCTATTAATTGCAATTAACGGGGAGATAATCGATATTTGCATCGAATCGAAGCGGTTTGGGAAAATTAATCGTTTGATTAATCGATGCATATGGGGGAAAAAAATAATCGCTAGATTAATCGTTTAAAAAAATAATTGTTTATCCCAGCCTTAATATTTATGTGAAGAAATCTATTAAAAGAAAAAGTGCTTAAAAGTGCATAACTCTTCTTAAGTGGAAGGAAGCTTTTCCCCTCACGTGTAACCGATTGACTATATGAAAGCACATTAGTTGGGTTAGTAAGATAAAATAACCTCACGTGCAACCGATTTAGAAATTAAGCGCGGAATAAGCATTTGACATGTTTCAAACGGACTCAGTGGTGGTTACCGTAATTCTGACCCAGATTGCTTTGTCGCCTTTCTTGCTGTTGTTAGAAATGTTTTTTTACTATCGCTTTTAATTTAAAACGGTTTATTTAAAGCAATTATTTTTCAAATACAGGTCTGCCCCTGATAAAAGCCCTTCTGCAGGTCAGGGAAATACCGGCCCGGTCTGTATTTGAGGAGTTACGGTAACACTGCGTATATTACAGTCTCTGCACAATCATAATCTGCATTCATGATCAGATAAAGAGCTCACCGACCCCACACTCTGTTATTATTCCTCTACAGTGAGTTAGAAACTGCTCTGAATGAGTCTCACCCCAGTCGGTTCTGTCTCCAGAGGAAGGCGCTTCGGACGGGCCCTCCATATCCTCACTATTGGCCAGGAAATCAAAGTCCTTCAGCACTTCCTCCGAGTCCAAATCCTCACTCATGTCTGCGGAGGAAGAGGAGGGAGACGGAGACACCTTCCTCCTCACCATCTAGCCGAGAGAGAGATGGGCGTGTGACTGCTGGCGGGTGTCTGCATGTTCTCTGCGAGTGTGTGAGCATGTACTCACGGTGGCGAGGTCCACCATGGTCTTGTTCTGTCCCTCGCTGTCATCATCCTCGTCTTCATCGCTGAACTCCGCCGCTGCTTTCTCGATGAACTTGAAGGCTTCCAGCACCGTCGCCGAGTCCGACATCTCGGGTTTCCTGTGTTTCCGGATGCAGACACGCATGTGAGCGCTTCTCAAGCTAATCTCACACAAGCCACAGCGTTTCTGAGCCTCACCAGGGAACATTTACATCTCTCATCACATCCACTGACACAGAAGAAGTACAAACTGGGGCCAATGGGTATAATTGCAAAATTAGAGTTTATGAATTGAACTCGGAAAAAAAAATGGCAGACATCATGTGTCAATATTAAAAATTTCTGTGATTTAAATAAAAATAAAATAATATAATTAATATAGGCTGATTTATCTTCAGTGATTTAAATAAAATAAATAAATACAATTAATTAATTAATTAATATAATTAATATAGGCTGATTTATCTTCAGTGATTTAAATTAGAATAAATTAATACAATTAATTAATTAATATAATTAATATAGGCTGATTTAACTTCAGTGATTTAAATTAGAATAAATTAATACAATTAATTAATTAATATAATTAATATAAGCTGATTTATCTTCAGTGATTTAAATTAGAATAAATTAATACAATTAATTATTTAATACATATAATTAATATAGGCTGATTTATCTTCAGTGATTTAAATAAAATAAATAAATACAATTAATTATTTAATAAATATAATTAATATAGGCTGATTTAACTTCAGTGATTTAAATTAGAATAAATTAATACAATTAATTAATTAATATAAGCTGATTTATCTTCAGTGATTTAAATTAGAATAAATTAATACAATTAATTAATTAACAAATATAATTAATATTGGCCAATGATCTTTAGTGTTTAAATTAAAAGTATTTAATTAATAAAGGCACATTTATCATCAATGATTTAAATAAATAAATAAAGCTAATTTAGACCGTGATATCTTCAGCGAGTTAATAAATAAGTGGTCTGAGGTCAGACCCCACTGACCCGATCATGGTGCTGGTGCTGTCCTTCAGCGAGGACGGCTCGGTCCCGTTCACCATGGGTTCGGCCCGCTTGTCTCCGGGTCTCTCCCCGCTGTCTCCGGCCAGTCCGAGCAGCGCTTTGACCCGCTGGGACTTCACATCCAGGATGGTGTCGGTGTAGCCCACCTCCTGCAGGTACCTGAGGAACAGGGGTCAGGGGTCAACACTTCAGCGCTCATGATTTCAGACAGAAAAACACAACGTGAGTGTCTGCAACCGAAAAAGCCAAGAGCAAGGCATTGCTGAACACAGCTGATATCCCTGAGCCCATGGGCTTCTCAACCCAGGTCCATATCAACCCACAGCGCCGAGAGAACGAGTGTGTGTCGATCCCTTACCTGGGCGCCGCGAGGGGAACACGGTCGACTGGACTAATCTTTAGCAGCAGTTTAAGAAGAACACGAGAGAGAGAGAGAGAGAGAGAGAGCAGAGAGAGAGAGAGAGAGAGACAGAGAGACAGAGAGGAGAGAGAGAGAGAGAGAGAGAGAGAGAGAGACAGAGAGAGAGACAGAGAGAGACAGAGAGAGACAGAGAGAGAGAGAGAGAGAGAGAGAGAGAGAGAGAGAGAGAGAGAGAGTGTGGCGTCTCTCTGTACCAGCCTCTCTCCAGGCACAGGAAGCTGAACGAGCACAAACAATCCCCCATTCATTCGGCCTTACTGTCATACACACACACACTCACACACTCTCTCACACACACTCACACACTCTCTCACACACACACACACACTCTCTCACACACACACACACACACACACACACACACACACACACACACACACACACACACACACACACACACACACACACACCCCATCACAGGAGACATGCTGCATTTTACTTTTCAAAAACATCACTTAGTGTGATTTAGAAGATGTTTTCCTCATGGGGACCAAAAAATGTCCCAAGGGTATAAAAAGGTCCCTTAAAGCTACACTGTGGGATATTTTCGGTGAAAAGGTATACGACCATCCAGTGAATATTAGTTTCTGTTCCTCTCAATTCCGATTTCGTTTTAACTCCTACGGTGGCTGATTTAGTCCAAGATTAATATGATCAAGTGATGAGGTTAATTTAGAAAACTATTATAATTTGCAGTTATTTAATTTGTCAGTTAACATGCAGGTTATGACATCTATGTAAAATGAATAATAGTTTTACCTTTTCGTTATTTTTGACCATTTCGTTGCTAACATCAGCGATCAGGTTCCCAGACGAATGCAAGCTAATCTTAGTAAAGTAACTTTTATCGGTGCTATCGTTATTCTGTATATTGTACGACATCACTAGCGTAAGGCAAAGTTTACATTGTAGGCTATATCAGTCTCAAGCAATCCCCCTCACACACACACACACACACACACACACACACACACACACACACGGGAATGTCCCTCTTTGGCTACTGTACTTTCAAGATGGAGGGGCAACATGGCGACGCGCATTCGAACCCCTCACCCGTGTGTATTTACAATGGCATATTATACACTTACAAGAATACTTTATTACTTGAAAGAAGTAAATATACATTAATGAGCACATATATTTGTGAAAGAACTAAGTGTTTTTAGCTAAGAATAAACTAAAAAAGTTACACAGTGTAGCTTTAAAGTTATATTATTTCAGTTTGTAGCCGAGGCAAAATTCCTCTTTTGCTTTCTCAATATTAATTTAGCATGTGGATATTCATTTATGAAAATAACAAATGCATTCAATCTTAATAAAATAATTAATAAATAATTAATACATTTATTTATTTAATAAAATAAACAGTTTTTTTCATTTAAAATGTGTTATTTTAATACTATGTATATACTATTATATTATTATTGATCATTTGAATTAGCTCTTATTTTTATACTTTCATAAAATATTTCTATTAAATTTCTGTAATTTTTTTTACATTTCTATTTTTTACTTTTTTATTTTAATATGTGAGCTTTGTTTTTTATTTTTATATTTCTATTAAATTTCTTTTTTTATGCAGTGCTTTCATAATTTGTTATTGCTTTTTTTACTATTTCTATTTTGCTTATAATTTCAGTCTTTAGTTCTTAAACCTCAGCTTATTTTATCTGTTAGTTGCCGAGGCAACCATTTAAATTGTTGATCTGAAATGTAGTTGAGCTTTAGTGATAACAACGGGTCATAATTCCAGCAGATATTAGAAACATCACTCACTGTCTCAGCAGCTGCCGCCCCTGTTTCCAGCTCAGCTGACTGTTGGCCGGCTCAGGAAGGGCCTCGTTCTCGTTACCATCATCTAAAGGTGAAAGGTCAATCACAGGGTGTGAGCACGAGAGCCACTCAAAGGTCCTGTCTGACCACATTCAGTGACAGGACAGCCATTTCTATAACCCAACTAAACCTATGTCAAACTCGTACATTTAGGCCTAATCAATACATTCAATTCTAAAAATAAGACACAATAGGACTGTTACCAATCAGACTCAATCTGAATCAATTCATCTGACATGGCATTTAGATCATTTACACAGCTCAGAGGTGACAAATGAATAACACATGTTGGATGATTTAAACATGAAACATTGAATATTGACTTTTGAAATTATCTAAAACATGAAAAGATACGTTAAATATGAAATTAGCCAGTGTTAATGAGCGAGTCATTGAGATTCACCCGATTCATTCAAACGGCTGATTCATTCAAACGATTCTCAGGAAAGACTCTCTTAGTGAGTAAGTCATTGAGATTCAACCGATTAATTCAAACGGCTGATTAATTTAGGAATGATTCTCAGAAAATACTTTCTTAATGAGTTAGTCATTGAAATATATATTGAAACGATTCAATCAAACGGCTGATTCATTCAAGAACGATTCTCAGGAGCGACTCTCTTAATGATTAAGTCATTGAATCATACATTCAACTGAGTCTTTGAGATTCAACCAATTCATTCAAACAGCTGATTCATTCAGGAGCGACTCTCTTAATGAGCGAGTCTTTGAGATTCAACCAATTCATTCAAACAGCTGATTCATTCAGGAACGACTCTCTTAATGAGCGAGTCATTGAGATTCAACCAATTCATTCAAACAGCTGATTCATTCAGGAGCGACTCTCTTAATGGCGAGTCATTGAGATTCAACCAATTCATTCAAACAGCTGAGTCATTGAGATTCAACCAATTCATTCAAACGGCTGGTTCATTCAGGAACGAAGCATTCGACTCTCTTAATGAGCGAGTCTTTGAGATTCAACCAATTCATTCAAACAGCTGATTCATTCAGGAACGACTCTCTTAATGAGCGAGTCATTGAATCATTCATTCATGAATGAAGCATTTGACTCTCTTAATGATTGATTCATTAAATCATTCAACAGATTCATTCAAACGGCTGATTCATTCAGGAATGAAGCATTTGACTCTCTTAATGAGTGAGTCATTGAATCATTCATTCAAAAAGCTGATTCATCTGGTAACAAAACAATGCCTTTTCATGAGCAGAAACAGGCCATATTGTGTCGAAAATGTCACTCAATGTTAATTCTTGTTTAT
>CM040931.1:1680295-1710295 GCA_023029165.1 Gobiocypris rarus | reverse complement strand
TCTCTATGTTTAGTGATTATGCTTTGTTGTGCAGGAGCGGTTTGATCTAGCGTCCGTCACCGCCGGAGGATGTAAAGCCTGATGAGTTACAGAGGCTTCCCTGCATCTGAGTGACAGAACACTGAGCAAATCATGACTCATCATGAGCCTGGAGAGAGGGATTATGGGATGGGATCGTCAGATGCACTTCAAACGAGCCTCGCTCCCTGCAGTCAGGACACGTTAGCACAGACACACGCAAGTGATGTTTGTATGGTTAAACTCAAAGCAAGCGCAGGGATATTAGTGTGTTTCCACTGACCTCTCCTGCTTCAGAGCGTATTCCAGCATCTTTATCCGTCTCACCAGGTCCTTCTTCAGGTTCTCCTGGCCTTTCCTCTCGCCCTGCAGGAATGCGATCTGAGCCTGCAACAAACAGTGAAAATATTCATTCACACGCATTGATGATTCAGAAACGGAACAGATCTGGAGAATCCCTGACCTGCAGGATTAAATTAATACAGAACAAATGCATAGAATCTCAAAATAAACCATGGATCATGATATACGCCGAATGTTTCTATGAATAAATCAAAAGTAGGTCAGTCACTTAAATCACATGATGTTATGGACGAGTGTGTGTGCGTATCAAACCACATGAACTTCACCTCGAGAGCCGCTCTGAGAGTCACTTTATGAGCATTTCTCTGTTTCATTGGTGAAAAAATAAAATACAAAACATGGGGTGCATAAAATACATTAACCATATTAATGTTAACAAATTAAGTTTTTTGTTAAAAAAATTAATTCAACTAATTAAACGTTTTGATTAAATCATTAAAATGGTCACGACTCTTATTCTAGAATACACCTGGTCTCTTATTCTGGAATACACCTGGACTCTTATTCTGGAATACGCCTGGACTCTTATTCTGGAATACACCTGGACTCTTATTCTGGAATACACCTGGTCTCTTATTTTGGAATGCACCGGACTCTTGTTCTGGAATACACCGGACTCTTATTCTGGAATACACCTGGACTCTTATTCTGGAATACACCTGGACTCTTATTCTAGAATACACCTGGACTCTTATTCTGGAATACACCTGGACTCTTGTTCTAGAATACACCTGGTCTCTTATTCTGGAATACACCTGGTCTCTTATTTTGGAATGCACCGGACTCTTGTTCTGGAATACACCGGACTCTTATTCTGGAATACACCTGGTCTCTTATTCTGGAATACACCTGGACTCTTATTCTAGAATACACCCGGACTCTTATTCTGGAATACACCCGGACTCTTATTCTGGAATACGCCTGGACTCTTATTCTGGAATACACCTGGACTCTTATTCTGGAATACACCTGGTCTCTTGTTCTGGAATACACCGGACTCTTATTCTGGAATACACCTGGACTCTTATTCTGGAATACACCTGGACTCTTGTTCTAGAATACACCTGGACTCTTATTCTGGAATACACCTGGACTCTTATTCTAGAATACACCTGGACTCTTATTCTGGAATACACCTGGTCTCTTATTCTGGAATACACCTGGTCTCTTATTTTGGAATACACATGGACTCTTATTCTGGAATACACCTGGTCTCTTATTCTGGAATACACCTGGTCTCTTATTTTGGAATGCACCGGACTCTTGTTCTGGAATACACCGGACTCTTATTCTGGAATACACCTGGACTCTTGTTCTAGAATACACCTGGACTCTTATTCTGGAATACACCTGGACTCTTGTTCTGGAATACACCTGGACTCTTATTCTGAATACACCTGGACTCTTATTCTGGAATGCACCGGACTCTTATTCTGGAATACACCTGGACTCTTATTCTGAATACACCGAACTCTTATTCTGGAATACACCTGGACTCTTATTCTGGAATACACCGGACTCTTTTCTGGAATACACCTGGACTCTTATTCTGGAATACACCGGACTCTTATTCTGGAATGCACCGGACTCTTATTCTGGAATACACCCAAACTCTTTTTCTGAATACACCGGACTCTTATTCTGGAATGCACCCGGACTCTTATTCTGGAATACACCGGACTCTTTTTCTGGAATACACCGGACTCTTATTCTGGAATACACCGGACTCTTATTCTGGAATACACCCAAACTCTTTTCTGGAATACACCCAAACTCTTTTTCTGGAATACACCGGACTCTTATTCTGGAATACACCTGGACTCTTATTCTGGAATACACCTGGACTCTTATTCTGGAATACACCCGGACTCTTATTCTGGAATACACCTGGACTCTTATTCTGGAATACACCTGGACTCTTATTCTGGAATACACCGGACTCTTATTCTGGAATACACCGGACTCTTTTCTGGAATACACCGGACTCTTTTTCTGGAATACACCGGACTCTTATTCTGGAATACACCTGGACTCTTATTCTGGAATACACCCAGACTCTTATTCTGGAATACACCCGAACTCTTATTCTGGAATACACCCGGACTCTTATTCTGTTATTCTGAAAATGCTTTACTTCCAGCTGCTCACTAAAGATTAAATACGCACTCGCTCATAAATCCATGTAAAACGATCGTTTAATCCAAGTCTTCTGCAGAGACACGATCACTTTATATGATGAACTCTTTTAATTTAAGCTTAAATGAAATCTGTTCATCAAATGAAGTCAAGCGTGAACGATCTCTTTATGACTTGTTAAAATAATGAAGACCTTTGTATTGATCACTTGAACATTATTGTGCACTTGATTCTCTTCCAGTGTGAAATGGACCAAACGCTGAACACTAATCCTGAGTTTCCCAGCATGTGACTGACCGCATCACCTGACCAACACACAGGTGCATGATGGGACATGGGCACACACACACACACACACACACACACACACACACACACACACACACACACACACACACACACACACACACACACACACACACACACACACACACACACACACACACACACACACACACACACACACACACACACACACACACAGAGTGTGAGAACCAAGGCCGAAATGTCTTGCATAACACAGATATCTGCGCTTTGGAATGTGGAGGAAGATGTGGAAAAAATCAAGAGCCGGATCTATAGGGCATCAGTGACCAGAGCCGCCCATGCTAACAGACACGGAGGAAGGCCTGATCCCGGTTATTATCCGAGAGAACTGCCGTGAGATCCAGATCAGATCCTCTCATGCCAATGGAGCTCCAGAACATTGCAAGGGGACGATATTGTGCATGTCAGCCCAAATGCAAATCTCTGTAATGCCATTTACAACACAATCAACTACAAAGCAAGTATATTCCAATCATATATCAACTCAAGCCCATCATGGCATCTCAAGCGCCTCAGCTCACGGAAATAACACATTATTTATTGGCTTATTTCATTTATTTTTGACCCGGTGCGGCTGATATATTCAGCAGGAGGAGGAGAGTCCTGGGAATGCTGGGAGAATTCCTCACACATGAGCTGCTAATCATGGAGTGACCCATTAAAATACATTTGCATTTCATTCAAGTGTGTTTAAGGACCTGGATAATCTCTGGAACCAGCAGATTCTGTGCCAGTGGAGACCCGAACCCTCGACACCTTTAACATCTCCGTCCCGCGGGAAGACCAGGACATTCTCCAGAGAAACATACAAATACACAAAAACATGCACATACACGATGAGGGACACCAGCGCGTGACCCACGCTAACACACCAGGCAATGACAGATGATTAACAACACACAACATATCTACTCTACGCATTGTTGGACTGGTCGCGTTATTCTGATGGCTATTCCAGGCCACCTTCTTCCATTGCTCCGCGGTCCAGTTCTGATGCTCACGCGCTCTGTTGGTGCTTTCGGGCGGGTCAGGGTCAGCATGGGCACCCTGACTGGTCACGGCCAGCCGCCCATACGCAACAAACTGCGATGCTCTGTGTATTCTGAGCCCTTTCTATCAGAACCAGCATTAACTTCTTGAGCAGTTTGAGCTCCAGTAGCTCGTCTGTTTGATCGACCACATCGGCCAGCCTTCGCTCCACACGTGCATCAATGAGCCTGGGCCGCCCATGAACCTGTGGCCGGTTAAATATATTTGAAATTCATTGTTAGATCATTTTAGTTGATGCATTCAACAATATATAAGAGTTATTATTAATATTAATATTAAGTGCAACATCAGTCCAAATCCTTTACAGCCTCTGAGAGTGATGCTAATGTGCAAACCTGCTAGTTATCGTGACAGCGCTTCATTAACCTCAGTTGAGCAACAGTGTGTGTGTGTGTGTGTGTGTATTCACCAACGGTTTCGTTCTGCTTGAGCAAGGCTCATGAGAGGAGGAGCTGTGGTCTGTGTGTGGTCAGAGACGACTGAGCGCCAACTGTTCCCGCGCACGTTCAAACACACACACACACACACACACACACACACACACACACACACACACACACACACACACACACACACACACACACACACACACACACACACACACACACACACACACACACACACACACACACACACACACACACACACGGCGCTGAGAGTGGTTTCAGAAACACTCACGAAATAAAGCTGAATAATTCTCAGGCTCAGTCACAGATGATGCCGCATTTACTTCACACAAATGAAGATGTGTTCGTATGCAGTCTGATTATTTTCTCTTTCGTTGGATCAGATCAAATGCAAATCTGACATTATAAAACTAGATTCTGATTGGACGAGACAGCTGCTGTGAAATAGCTGACACACACACACACACACACACACACACACACACACACACACTCCATACACTGTACTCATTACATCATCAGAAGAATGGCATCTACGCTAATGTTAGTGTCTCTGTTTTATCCCGAGGTCTACTGCAGTCAGCCGGATCCGGGCCGTATCCAGATCAGACGGTGGATCTGCTCCCAGATGTGACCAACACATGACCCTGAAGTGTCTGAGAGACCGTATCATTTAGACTCCCCCTTAAGCTGCCTCATCCACACGGCATCCTCAATAAACCTGTCTCCGGCGGGATGACTCCGATTGTTTGAATAGTCCTAGTTAATAATTCTTTAAATCGATGTCATCCTCAAAACAACCCGTCTCCAGCGTGTTGCCGCAGATCTTTTGAATATTCAGATCGATTATGACCTCTGACCTTTAAAATAATAACTTTAATAATAATAATACGCTGTTTGTTAATTGGCCAGAGGAGAACTGCCCCCCCGACTGAGCCTGGTTTCTCCCAAGGTTTATTTTTCTCCATGAGGTCTCCTGATGGGGTTTGGGTTTCCTCTGGCTTGGCTTGCTCAGTTGGGAAAAAAATATTTTTCAAATATATTTCAAAATAAATCTAATTATTAAACTAAATTAACCATATAGACCAAATTACTGATCTAATTACTGATCTAAAGCCCACATTGTTACTGTATGATAATCGAAATATATTCTGTTGCATTATTTTTCTGTTTAACACTGTGAAGCTGCTTTGAAACAATCTGCATTGTTAAAAGCGCTATATAAATAAAGTTGACTTGACTTGACTCATCTGACACACACACACACACACACACACACACACACACACACACACACACACACACACACACACACACACACACACACACACACTCTCATACACACACACTCTCACACACACTCACACACACTCTCACTCTCACACACTCTCACTCTCACTCTCACACACACACTCCACACACACACTCTCACACACACACACTCTCACACACACACCCTCACACACACACACTCACACACACACACTCACACACACACACTCACACACACACACTCTCACTCTCACTCACACACACCTCACCTCTCCTCACACACACCTCACCTCACCTCACACACCTCACCTCACACATACACTCTCACCTCACACACACACACTCCTCACACACACACTCTCACACACACACACCTCACCCCACCTCACACACACTCCTCACACACACACCTCACCTCACACACACCTCACCTCACACATACACTCACTCTCACACATACACTTCACCTCACACACACACTCTCACTCTCACACTCTCTCTACACACACACGCACACACACTCACACACACACCTCACTCTCACACATACACTCACACACACTCTCACACACACCTCACCTCACACACCTCACCTCACACACCTCACCTCACACACTCTCACTCTCACACACCTCACTCTCACACACACCTCACCTCACACACTCACCTCACACACACTCTCACCTCACACACCTCACTCTCACACACACCTCACACACCTCACCTCACACACACCTCACCTCTCACACACTCTCACTCACACACCTCACTCTCACACACACTCTCACACACACTCTCACTCACACATACACTCTCACACACACTCTCACACACACTCTCACTCTCACACACTCTCACTCTCACACACACTCTCACTCTCACACACACTCTCACCTCACACACTCTCACCTCACACACACTCTCACTCTCACACACACACTCTCACACATACACTCTCACTCTCACACACACTCTCTCCTCACACTCTCTCTCACACACACACGCACACACACTCTCACACACACACTCTCACTCTCACACACACTCTCACTCTCACACACACTCTCACTCTCACACACACACTCTCACTCTCACTCTCTCTCTCTCACACACACACGCACACAAACTCTCACACACACACACTCTCTCTCTCACACACACACTCTCACACACACACTCTCACACACACACAAAACTAAATTTGGGGATTAATTAAACAGATTTCATAAGACCTTAACATTTTTTATTGTGTTAAACTTATAATAAATTGAATTAATTAGACAGGCTTTTTATAAGCTAACATTTAATTTAACCGTAAAAAAAAGAGTCCAGAAAAAGTAAAACAGACACAGCGTATTTCCTAGATCCCTACACAGGTGTGTACATGAACCATCCCGCGGGAGGCAGGTAAACGCGGAAAAGCTTCCTGGTCTAATCCCTGCGGAGCGAGAGCACATCAGCGGTCACATGATCAGATCTGAGTATTTCCTGGGGCTGAAGACATAAAGACAATGATTCAATCAACAGCAGGAGAGTCCCTGCACAACGGCGGAGTTATGAATGGATGGGTTCCCATTCGGAGAGACAGAGAGAGACTCGCTCGCCCAAAATAGACGGTAATTTGGGTCCCAGTACGGCAGACTCACAGGATATCCTCTAATGGCGTCTGCTCCCAGAACCCGCACTACTTAGAGGGCCAGCTAATGGTCTCGGCCGTCTAAATAGTAAATATGTACTCTAAAGCGGTGGTATGGATTTATCCGCGCGCTCCCCGAGGGCAGGTGCCGTGCGTCAGGAGCGAGTGGGAGGATTACCAGTGTGTCATCCGGCCTTTGAACACGTCGAACAAAAACACACGCAGCATCTAAAAGCGCCTCACCATCATTTAGCAATTCAAATCAACACTTATAGGCTGTGTTTGGTTTAGTAGCGCGCCCACATGCATTACATCCAACAGGCTCCTAGAATATAGGGTGAGCTATTCTGAAGAACTAAATATGTAGATTCTTAAAGGGATAGTTCACCCAAAAATTAAAATGACTCCTACATTTACTCCCCCTCCATCCATCATAAAAGTGCATCCATCCATCCTAAAAGTGCATCCATCCATCCATCCATCATAAAAGTGCATCCGTCCATCATAAAATGCATCCATCCATCATAAAAGTGCATCTATCCATCATAAAAGTGCATCTATCCATCATAAAAGTGCATCCATTCATCATAAAAGTGCATCCATCCATCATAAAAGTGCATCCGTCCATCATAAAAGTGCATCCATCCATCATAAAAGTGCATCCATCCATCATAAAAGTGCATCCATCCATCATAAAAGTGCATCCGTCCATCATAAAAGTGCATCGTCCATCATAAAAGTGCATCCATCCATCATAAAAGTGCATCCATCCATCATAAAAGTGCATCGATCCATCATAAAAGTGCCTCCGTCCATCATAAAAGTGCATCCGTCCATCATAAAAGTGCATCCATCCATCATAAAAGTGCCTCGTCCATCATAAAAGTGCATCAATCCATCATAAAAGTGCATCCATCCATCATAAAAGTGCATCAATCCATCATAAAAGTGCATCAATCCATCATAAAAGTGCATCAATCCATCATAAAAATGCATCAATCCATCATAAAAGTGCATCCATCCATCATAAAAGTGCATCAATCCATCATAAAAGTGCATCCATCCATCATAAAAGTGCCTCCGTCCATCATAAAAGTGCATCAATCCATCATAAAAGTGCATCCATCCATCATAAAAGTGCATCAATCCATCATAAAAGTGCATCAATCCATCATAAAAGTGCATCCATCCATCATAAAAGTGCCTCCGTCCATCATAAAAGTGCATCCGTCCATCATAAAAGTGCATCAATCCATCATAAAAGTGCATCAATCCATCATAAAAGTGCATCCATCCATCATAAAAGTGCCTCCGTCCATCATAAAAGTGCATCAATCCATCATAAAAGTGCATCCATCCATCATAAAAGTGCCTCCGTCCATCATAAAAGTGCATCCGTCCATCATAAAAGTGCATCAATCCATCATAAAAGTGCATCGATCCATCATAAAAGTGCATCCATCCATCATAAAAGTGCATCCGTCCATCATAAAAGTGCATCCGTCCATCATAAAAGTGCATCCATCCATCCATCCTAAAAGTGCATCCATCCATCATAAAAGTGCATCCATCCATCATAAAAGTGCATCCATCCATCCTAAAAGTGCATCCATCCATCATAAAAGTGCATCCATCCATCATAAAAGTGCATCCATCCATCATAAAAGTGCATCCATCCATCATAAAAGTGCCTCCGTCCATCATAAAAGTGCATCCATCCATCATAAAAGTGCATCCATCCATCCTAAAAGTGCATCCATCCATCCTAAAAGTGCATCCATCCATCCTAAAAGTGCATCCATCCATCATAAAAGTGCATCTATCCATCCTAAAAGTGCATCTATCCATCATAAAAGTGCATCTATCCATCCTAAAAGTGCATCCATCCATCATAAAAGTGCATCTATCCATCATAAAAGTGCATTTCTTCCATCATAAAAGTGCATCTATCCATCATAAAAGTGTCTTTTTTGAGTGAACTATCCCTTTAACGTTCTTATGTCCTGTGCAAGCGTGTGACGAACAGACTGCTCTCTATGCATCATGGGAAACACACACACAGACTGAACACAGATCTGCCCTAATGCCTCCAGCAATCACAGCTAGTGCTTCAGTTTACATGCATCCAGATTATCGGGTCAATAGGACTTGAACAACACCATTTTCTCAATTGGATTCAAAAATAACTTGTGTCGTGATGCACTGCTGATGTGTAAATCACACGCGTCTGAGAGCATTAGCTAACACTAACTGCGTATGCACTGAAGTTACGTACAGAATGAAATGCACATGCAAACGAATGATTGAGATTAGTTTAGGGATTGAGGAAACACCATCACAAACACTGCGTGCACCGCTCAGATGAGCAAGGTCTCTGTGAACATGATCAGAGTGTTTTATTTCACCGTCTCTCTCATTTTCACAGCTCAAAAGGTCCCAAAATCAGCTCATTTGTCTAAACGGGCGAGTCACACAAGTTCAGAGTGTGTCATGTGACCTGAAACACGACGCCTTGTTTCTCCCAAACACTAAAGCAGCATCACACGCATCTCCTGACTCAATCAATACCAGAATGCATTGCAACCATCTGACACAAATACTGTAAAATTATAAATATGCCTATATTTCATCACTTAAACTCAATACAGTAGATAGTGTACGTCATTTGGGACGCAACTATAGTGTTGTTGGGATGCTATAAGTCTGGGATGGTAAAGTGTGAACATACGCCCTACTCAACGCTCGTTCTTTTATCCATGTGACAGTGATCTGTCAGGGAAGACGGAGGCCATGCAGGGCGTTCACCTGACACAACAGGCAGGTGTGCATACCTTCATATACAAGGACAGACTTGCTTTTACGAGCCGTGAGCCATGAACGAAGCACGAAGGGTGGCGTTACGAGAGCATGTTGGGGCCTAAAGCTGTCGTACTGGTTCATCTTACAGGACACACTTTTCCAAAGGACTGAAAGAAAACACAGTGACGGGGTGTAGCTGTGCCTTCATGTGATGGAAACCAAAGTTTACAGGACTCTCTAGCAGGACTGTCGGTTGCCGCCGAACCGCATCATAGCTCATTACCATAAAGTGGACCAGCGCTCACCTTGAAAACGTATATTCCAGCCGCTGTGATTTCCAGTGAATTGGTTATTAGCTGGAAATCAAAGCACATGAAGGAAGAGTTTGGCAGGAGTAGGCCAAGCATGCAGATTAAGGGAAGATTAGTACACTACTTGAGCTGTTTAAGAGGAAATAAGTGCATTTGTTAATGATTCAGTTCATGAGTCAAGCCGCTTATGTCAAAGCCAAGCTGAAGCCATTGGGAAACTCCTGCACGGGGGGCGTCGACCTCCACGCCCAACACACGGCGGAGCGCTGGAGGAAACCGGAGAGCAGGCCTTCTGACAGGTCTCCTCCGCGCGGAGGCTCAGATGGCACACACAGATGGACACGCATTCACACGCTCCAACACACAAACACCACATGAGCCGAGGGAAACCCAGGCCTGGATCAATTATTCACTTCTGCGACTGTCCTGAAAAGAGCGAAACAACTGCAAAGGATGCTAGAAAATAGGGAAAACAGGGAAAACAGGGGGAATGGACATGCAAAGTGTAGGAAAATGTGTCATGTGTATGTCTGCGAGAAATGGGCATCCAGACGGGACGAGAGCAAACACAAACAGAGCAAACGAGCGACCAATGATGTGAGAACATCAGACGGTGTTACTCACGGCTGGACCCAGTCACGTGCTGCTCTGACATCACTGCCATTCCCAGGCAAAGCACACACACACACACACACACACTCTCACACACACACTCACACACACACACTCACACACACACACACTCTCACACACACACACACACACACACACACACACACACACACACACACACTCTCACACACACACACACACACACACACACACACACACACACACACACACACACACACACACACACACACACACACTCTCACACACACACACACACACACTCTCACACACACACACACACACACACACACACACACACACACACACACACACACACACTCTCACACACACACACACACACACTCTCACACACACACACACACACACTCACACACACATTCTCACACACACACACACACACACACACACACTCACACACACACTCACACACACACACACTCACACACACACTCACACACACAGAGTACAGCAGTCAAAACAAACTCTGGATTCAAAAGTGCCTTAAATACCAGGTTTTGTACATTACTCAGAGCAGTATTCCCGCTGTTCAAGAGTTGATCCTCGTGATAAACATGGACAAAGTTTTAAAACACGAGCTGGACGTGTGACTGACTATTTCTGTCCCAAATACACTCTTTCAGGATTCAAATGAGTTTCAGAAAGTTGGCCCTGTGTGACATCATAAAGTGCGGAACTCCTTATATGGGCATTTCTCCAGGATGAGGGCACTCACACACACACACTCACAGCTTGGTTGGGGATACGGGAGCCGTCGGCGGTGCTGGCGTTGTGTTTTTAGACACAAGATCATCAATGTGACTAAAGAAGTGTGTGTGTGTGTGTGTGAGAAAGATCAGCTTGTTAAGCTTCCCAAATAACCCAGCGTTAAGCAGTGGATGCAGTGTGTGTTCCCGAGTTCTGCATGTGTGTGTGTGTTCCGGTCATGAGTGGGATCCTCAGGCGGAGAGTGAAACTGCAGCAGATGTGTGTGTTATGAAGGCAATCGCGCGAAAGACCAAATAATGTGAACAACACCAGCGTATACTGTGTGTGTGTAAGAGAGAGTGAGTGTGTGTGTGTGTGTAAGAGAGAGTAGTATGTGTGTGTGTGTGTGTAGAGAGTGAGTGTGTGTGTGTGTGTAAGTGAGTGTGTGTGTGTGTGTGTGTGTGTAAGAGAGAGAGAGTGTGTGTGTGTGTGTGTGTGTGTGTGTAAGAGAGAGTGAGTGTGTGTGTGTGTGTGAGAGAGTGAGTGTGTGTGTGTGTGTGTGTGAGATGTGTGTGTGTGTGTGTGGGCATGTTTTTGTGAAATATCAGGACACAAATGTGTATAATGACATGGGTATGACACAGGTATTACAAAAGAGGGTGAAATATGAGGACGTTCCCCATGTCCTCACTTTTCAAAATGCTTATAAATCACACAGGATGAGGTTTTTATCACAGAAAGTAAACTGTGCAGTCTCCTGTGATGGGTAGTGTGTGTGTGTGTGTGTGTGTGTGTGTGTGTGTGTGTGTGTGTGTGTAAGAGAGAGTGTGTGTGTGTGTGTGTGTGTGGGCATGTTTTGTGAAATATCAGGACACAAATGTGTATAATGACATGGGTATGACACAGGTATTACAAAAGAGGGTGAAATATGAGGGCGTTCCCCATGTCCTCACTTTTCAAAATGCTTATAAATCACACAGGATGAGGTTTTTCACAGAAATTAAACTGTGCAGTCTCCTGTGATGGGTAGTGTGTGTGTGTGTGTGTGTGAGTGTGTGTGTGTGTAAAGAGAGTGAGTGTGTGTGTGTGTGAGTGTGTGTGTGTGTGTAAGAGAGAGTGAGTGTGAGTGTGTGTGTGTGTGTGTGTGTAAGAGAGAGTGAGTGTGAGTGTGAGTGTGTGTGTGTGTGTAAGAGAGAGTGAGTGTGAGTGTGTGTGTAGAGAGTGTGTGTGTGTGTGTGTGTGTGGGCATGTTTTTGTGAAATATCAGGACACAAATGTGTATAATGACATGGGTATGACACAGGTATTACAAAAAGAGGGTGAAATATGAGGACGTTCCCCATGTCCTCACTTTTCAAAATGCTTATAAATCACACAGGATGAGGTTTTTTCACAGAAATTAAACTGTGCAGTCTCCTGTGATGGGTAGTGTGTGTGTGTGTGAGTGTGTGTGTGTGTGTGTAAGAGAGTGAGTGTGTGTGTGTGTGAGTGTGTGTGTGTGTGTAAGAGAGAGTGAGTGTGAGTGTGTGTGTGTGTGTAAGAGAGAGTGAGTGTGTGTGTGTGTGTGTAAGAGAGTGAGTGTGTGTGTGTGTGTGTAAGAGAGAGTGTGTGTGTGTGTGTGTGTGTGGGCATGTTTTGTGAAATATCAGGACACAAATGTGTATAATGACATGGGTATGACACAGGTATTACAAAAAGAGGGTGAAATATGAGGACGTTCCCCATGTCCTCACTTTTCAAAATGCTTATAAATCACACAGGATGAGGTTTTTATCACAGAAAGTAAACTGTGCAGTCTCCTGTGATGGGTAGTGTGTGTGTGTGTGTGTGTGAGTGTGTGTGTGTGTGTGTGAGATGGGTAGGTTTAGGGGCAGGGGCAGTGTGTGTGTGTGTGTGTGTGTGTGTGATGGGTAGGTTTAGGGGCAGTGTAGGGGGATAGAAAATACGGTTTGTACAGTATAAAATGCATTACGCCTATGGAATGTCCCCACATTTCACAAAAACAAACATGTGTGTGTGCGCGTGTGTAAGAGAGAGTCAGTGTGTGTGTGTGTGTGTCTTTAGCTCCGCCCACTGCACACCTCCACGAGCTGGGCTGTTCTCAGGAAGAATCGGTACAGTGTGTCTGTATTTTATAAACATGATAAACTAAAGACTCTTGGGAGATATGAAGTATCAACACTACTCTATAGAGACTGGCAGAAACTGTTTAACTAAAACTGAAATAAAAAACATCTCTAAAGCTCCATCTCTAAAAACATGATCTCTTATCAGAGAACGATAAGGCCAGACCCGGTGTACTCGAGCATCCGCTCTGGTCAAGCCTGGCATTCCCGTTCCACAGCGGAGCACGACGCAAGCGGAAGGAGAAAGCCAAGCATCAGCAGGATGAGTCACGGCATCAGCGCCGGAGCTCGGGCCTGTCTCCCAGCATCACTGCCTACACACTCCTGCCGGTGCTAGCGGCCTTTCATTTCACACCGCCACGTCTCTTACTTCAGGTAGCAGGAGCCTACACGCAAACGGAGCGAATTATATTCCTTTCAATTGATTGTCAAGGTGCTGGAGGGCGATTTCAACATATGACGGCCTCTCCTACACGCCAGCGCCCACGCAGAGCTATGAAAGGCATGCTGGTTATGAAAGAAGCCAAACATCAGTCAGGATCTCCTCATCTACACGGATGTCAAACGCATGCGTGCTTCAGCACCAAGGGCATACTGACATGATTACAGTCCCATATCAAATATGGCAGCTCTGCCCACTGCTGTGATTTAATTATCTTAATTTCCAGTGTCCCCGCTATTACACATGTGCAATTGTTTTGAACAGTGTCGTACTCACTTTAAAAATAAAGTTCATCCACGCTTTCCTAACGTTCCGATCACAACGACTCTCTTGTATTCACTAGTACACGACGTGTGTGAATCAGTGGGCGGGGCTAGGTGATGATGTAAAAGTGGGCGTCGGTCTGTCGTCGCACTATGACATCATAATGTGACAATCCAAAATGTTTTTTTCTAGTTTTGAAACGTACACGATGACCTCTTATGTGTCATGTGCTGTAAATTCGATTAATCACGATTAATCGTATCACAAACTTTTATTTTGTCTAACATAATATGTGTGTATAATTATTATGTATATACAAACACACACTCATGCATGTATATATTTAAGAAATATGTTTTATTTAAAATATTTATATATATTAGTGCCGTGCAATCGATTAATCGCGATTAATCGCACCCAAAATAAAAGTGTGTGTATAATTGTTAAGTATACACATGCATGTATAAAATTTATCTTATATATAAATGACATTTTTCTTAAATATATACATGCATTTGTGTATAATTATACACAATACACACATTTATTATATAAAAATTTACTATTTTGGATGCGATTAATCGCGATTAATCGATTAGACAGTTTACAGACTATATAATTATAATAATCTGTGATATTTGCAATATTTACATAAAGCATGAATCTCGATTATATTCGTATATTTAAGGTTGTGTAAGTGCATTTATTCAAAACAAAGTTGGCTTTGACCAGTTTTTACCAGACATACAGTAAAATAACCTTGCATATGAGTGTATGTTATATTAATTTGTGCATGTGTGAATGTGCAATACTTCTAATGAAATGTAAAAAATAAATTTCTCAGATTCATTTGATTATAATCGTGCAAACACATATCTTTGCTTTATAGTGTCTCAAAATCACAATCAACAACCCTCTGGTTTTCCCGGGAATGATCTGATTGAAATCCCCGTCACATGGCCAGTTTCTGGTTTGTCCTTCATTCAACACGCACAATAAAACACGGAGCAACTGTACGGACGCCCGGGTAAACGGCCCATAAATGCCAAAGACATTCCCACAGCATTCATTAATCAATCGCTGCCCTTTCGGTCTGAATCCCAGGGAAGTGTGTGCCAAGGACAGGTAGTGATGCGTGACACCGCACCCGTGTGCGCTGAAGATCAAGGACACGCGAGATGGTCACTTTACACGCAACCAGAGACACTACAGAGCGTCCAGCGGGCGATGATGTCACTGTGACATCATCACAGGAACAAACTCTCAGATCACAGTCCAAAGTGAGAAGTGAAGCTTGATCTGAGAGTTATTGACAATATTTTTAAGACATTTAAAGGCGCAGTGTGTAATTATTCAGCACAGGGGCGTGTCTTGACTCTTGAGTGGGCGGAGCTTATATTCTGCCGCGAGCGCTTCGGCTTCTTCCGCTGATGCGTGTGTGTGTGTAACGCAGCGCTGTTTGATCATATCACACACATGTGCGTGTGTTAAAGTGATGTTATAATGCTACTATGAGACACTTGTTCACACTGCATATTAGGCGGTAAAACATGGAAATCAAGAACAGCAGATTTACACAATCAGACTAACTGTGTTGAGCTGGAGAACAATGATGAGTTTCTGTCCATCAATGATCCAAACAGTGTCTCATAAACACAGCAGATATTAAAGCGCCGCTAGTGTTGCCATGGTTACCGCACAATAACACCGGCGGGGATGATGTCACTGATAGGCGGTCCGTATCCTGGGGAAAATCACTGATTTCTCTGGATTTAAACATTCTTGGAAACATTTGGGATACACAAGTCAACACAATATATAATCCGAAAACTTACATACTGCGCCTTTAATGTTTACTTTTGCGATTCTACGGTGTTAAACCCTGAATATTATTCTGTTCATTATATATTTTTTATTATTTATATAAAATGGCCATGGATCAATTGTCACAAATGTTATGTCATATACATATTTTTTTAGGCTTTATTTTCTTCACGCAAAATGGATGAAAAAGCTCCCTTTATAGAATTACTCAGCATTTTTGTTTTGTTTTAGAATCGCAGGAATCTAAAGAATGTCTGGCAGAATTCCTGTCAAGAACATGCCCTGGCCATTTTCCATCGCAAACACGAAGCGACGATATTTCCCCGTGGGCTTGAGTCGCAGATCTCGCGCTGCCGACGGTGGATGTGATGAAACGGATCGAGTTACCGAATAGAGCAGAGAAACTCAAGTTTTTGTGCTGCTGCGTTGAGTGTGTGTGTGTGTGTGTGTGTGTGTGTGTGTGCGTGCGCGCGCGCATCTAACGTCAGCGCGAGGGAGAAAAACAAGCGCACAAATGTCTGATTGTGACTTTTGGCGGACAGGGTTCAAAATACCTCAGGAAAATAACGGTCGCGATAGGCGCGTTACCTGCAGTTCGGCCCGTTCCACCTCCCACTGCGCTCGTTCCACCTCGAAACGGGCCCACTCGTGCTGCAGAAAGTGTAAAATCCCCGGAATACTGTACTGAGCGCGGGCCGTCTCCCCGCCGTCGCCCGGTTGAGGCGCTTTCGCTCCGCCGGGAAGGACCGAGTTGTTATTGTTGTTGAAGAACACACCGGGGCCCGCCTGCTCGTCCATGGCTAGGCCGGGAATCGGAGGTCTGATCGACCACACGGACACTAGATCTCGTCCGATCGCTCGCTGCAATATCCGCCTCGGTGCTCGAAGGGAAACGGGGCGGCTGCGGAGCTCGACTCACCGCGAGCTGCTGCTGTCACTTCATGACGTTTCCGCTAGTTGAGTTCGATTCGCGAATGAATTGTTCATTTGAACCGATTCACTGAACTGATCCTGTCGAACAAGCTGGAATGGCCGCTACACGTTTCAGTTCGCTTGAATTTTAAACGATGTATACGCGTATATTTTACTGACATTTAAATTAAAAAACAACTTTTAAGTGTGGGATTTCTTGTAATGTATTAAAATTATGTGATATAAAATTAATATAATAAATGTTATTTATCTAGACAATAAATGACAGTATAAATAAACAATATTGAAAAATAACATGGATTTGAACGTTTTAGTTCTAGCTTTAATTTTAAAAGAAGCATATATTTTACTGACATTTAAATTATAAACACCTTTTAGTCTGGCTTACTTGTAATGTAAAACATTAATATTATTCTAGTACTTGTTTGTTAATTGTCATTTGCCTGTGAAGCATTTTAAACTGCATTGATATATAAATAAAAAATAAATATTATTTTAACTAGGCCTACATAACTTATATACCACTTTTTTTCTTCATTATATTGTAAATTGCCATATTTTACCAGTTTATTTTTTATTTTAGTTCAAGCTTTTCAGTTTTAGTACATCAAGTTAAACTGAGAAACGTTGGAGTGGCAATTATCTTAAATAAAATAAGTTTTACACTAAATGTATGCAGCTTGTGATAAAAGCACTAACCAAATATTTTTATTCACCAACAAAAAAATCCACGCGTGTCTAACGCCTCTAAAGAACCGAAGCATTCAAACGAACCGATTCGCTCAAATGACTCGCACTTCTCAACGCTGGTTTCCGCTCATTTCACGCCCACAAACAGGTCAACAGATCGCTTCTAGCACGAAACGCTCTGATTGGACAGAACAAACTATTTGCACTGTGAACAGCCAATCACGGACGAGCGCACTGAGCATGCTGGGACTTGTAGTTCGGATGCGTGTTATTCTTTTTTCCGCAAAACGTTCTTCAGATTTGTTTATTGATAGCGGTTAGCAATCCTCTGAACACACTCCAAAACGAAAATACAGATTTGTATATTTTAAACACAATTTTACTACAGATCAAATATGCCATATGCAAATAAAACTAGTACAGTAATAAATAAAAGAAGGCAGGTGATATAAATGCGTAGTCAACCAAATGCTGGCATCATAATTTCACAATGGATTCATTTAAGCGGTCATGCACGAACTGTTATACAACACCACAATACTAACCTCTGTTTTACACACACCCTGAGAAGGTCAAACCCGTGAACTACACAAAGATCCATTCACACACTCATTTACCTGCAACATTGTAGGAATGTGTATCTTCATACTTATTATACACATTAGTGGCGCAATGACGTCTATTAAAACCACCAACAACTGGAAACAGTTTACATTTCATTATTATTTTACACTCTTGATTTATTTGTGTATTGATGGCTGAGAAGGGGCAGCGTGCGTGACCCGTGACGTCACCGTCGGCGCACTATTTAATTAGTGTTAGTGCGCTTCGCCAGTAATTAGTGCGCAGGTCAGTCAGTGTGCGACACATCATGCCTCCGTTTGAGAAAACTCAACATGCTAAACCTTTCAAACAGAGGAAGAGTTTAGGTATGTATCTTTATATCATACAAGCGTACTAGACGATCTGCTGATGTACAGTCAAAATCAAAAGTTGTCTTTGTTTTTTTTAATGTTGATGTCCGATCAGCTACGAGGAAACACGAGGTGGCGGGGATCCGGACTAAATTTCCGACTAAAATCCCGGTAGGAAAAGTCCATTTCTGTGAATAGCTAGTTCCTCTATTACTGTTGTTTGATTTAAATGTGTGTTTCAGGTGATTATTGAGCGATATCAAAGAGAGAAGTACTTACCACCTCTGGATAAGACGAAATTCCTCGTGCCGCAAGAACTCACCATGACTCAGTTCGTCACCATCATCAGGTGAGCAAAACAATAACCCTTCATTCTTTAATCACATGTTTCTTAAGTTGTTTCTGATTCGGTCTGTAGTTTCCAAGTTCTTAGCTATTTAAATCACGTTTATTGGCATAGCACATCTTATAATATCACAAATGTCCGTTTCTGACTTTTGGCGGCGGGCTGTGTTTAAAATCACCTCAGAAGGTAACGGTCACAACAGACTCGCGGATTTAAACTTCAAAAGGCGCGAATCGTTTTAACGACTTTAACGGTTGATTTACACGTCTGTAGGCTATATCAAATAAGTGCCTAAAACGTTATATAATGAAGTAATGTGCTATAGTAGTCGACGGGGTGTGTGATTCCATGGATCCAGAGCGTTCCCACACTGCATTAGTGGTGCAGTGAATGGCTCGAGGTGTCAGCTGATCTGGATTTAAGGACTTTCTCACGGTGTGGGTTTTTCCTCACGTCTGATTTGATTTTTCTCAGGAATCGAATGACCCTGATGCCCAATCAAGCCTTCTACCTGCTGATCAATAACTCTGGCATCGCCAGCATGTCCCTGACCATGGCTCAGCTCTATAAGGACCATAAAGATGAAGATGGCTTTCTGTACATGACCTACGCCTCACAGGAGATGTTCGGACACTGTGTGGCTCATAATAACAGGTGATGAGTTCAGATGGGCCTGATCGCTTGCTTCACTCAACTGTGAAATATTTAAGTCTTTGTATATAGTGTTAACTTTTAGCTGCTATACTATTCTCTTTTTCTATTGTATGTTTTAATTGGTCTGCGTAATAAATTCTTTAATTCGCTAGAGGCGACAGCTGTTGATTTCATGTGACGCAGAATCCTCCTTAAATGTGCATGAGAAATAAAACTTAAATGTCAATCTCTCATTGGTTAATCATGTGGTGATTTAAAAAAATAAAGGATGTTCATGTTTGATGCTGCACACTTTGCATTTTTTTTTTTAAGTATTGTTCTGTGCAATGTTAAAGCAAGAAACCTTTTTTTAAAAGCGTTTCATTGCCTATATATGACTAAACTTAAGTTCACTTTTATTCCATCTGGTTAAATTAGTGACACTTTCAATTCCCTCAGATTTAAGGTGCAGTATGTAAGATTTTAGGATTAGAATATCCACTAGATCAGTGCTTTTTTTTTTTTTGTTAACTTGTGTACGTTATCCCGACTGTTTGAATGCCTATCAGTTACATCATACCTGCGTTACCCTTGATTTCTGGTTAGATTTTATAGAAACCATGGCAACACGACTTTATTTATTTTTATTTTTTTAATTAGACCGGCGAGCAACTGTGGCATTTATAGACAAACTAATTATTGCTATATAGCTCGCCATGTTAATGGTGCTTTTCCAATTACAGTACCAGCCCGGCTCGCTTTTTGCGCCGGTTTCCATTGCTGATGGTACCGCCACAATAGTACCTGGTCGTCATAGCGACGCCGCAGGAAACTATAGTGACGTAATCTTATATGCGACACACACCCACTAACCAAAAGGTCTGCAGTGCACCACCTCAGCGTATTCTTCCATAATCGTAATGGTATATCACGCAATCTCTGGCTAAACTGTTTAAAAATGGCGGGGTTATTCAGGATACTCTAGCATGTGCAGTGATTACGCAGGGAATAGTGACGATTCTCTCCGACCAATCAGCACCTCACATTTTGGTATCGCCTCAGCTCGCTCAGAACCTCGCCGGAGAAGATACGGAAAAAAGTACAGGTAACAGGTACAACTCTTACACAGTGGAAACCCGAACAGAGTCGAGCTGATGCTGTGTAGTGGATAAGTGCGGTTAGTCTTGTTTGAATCTCGTTTTCATTGCGACTGTGTTTTCACCATGCCTATGAGAAATGTGTCAGTTTTTTTTCTTCATTTCTTCGGGAGTGGGCGGAGCTTATATTCTGCCGCGAGCGCTTCCGCTCATGCGTGTGTATGTAACAGCGCTTTTGATCATATAACACACATGAGTGTGTTAAAGTGATGTTATAATGCTACTATGAGACACTTGTTCACAGTGCAGTGAGCGAGATCATATTAGGCGGTAAAACATGTAAATCAAGAACAGCAGATTTAAACAATCAGACTAACTGTGTTGAGCTGGAGAACAATGATGAGTTTCTGTCCATCAATGATCCAAACAGTGTCTCATAAACACAGCAGATATTAAAGCGCCGCTAGTGTTGCCATGGTTACCACACAATAACACCGGCGGGGATGATGTCACTGATAGGCGGTCCGTACCCTGGGGAAAATCACTGATTTCTCTGGATTTAAACATTCTTGGAAACATTTGGGATACACAAGTCAACACAATATATAATCCGAAAAACTTACATACTGCGCCTTAAATGTTTAATTTTAAGTTTGTAATTCTCTTCATGAGATTGTTACGGTGTTAAACTCTGAATATTAAAAAGCTATAAATAAATTTTCACATTATAGTAATGAGACTAATTAGGAAAGAGTCATGATTCAAAACTGAACATGACCACAATACAGTAATGCCGCCTTAAAGTGTAAATCCATCATAAGTGTCTGCTAGCGTGTGGAGGAATGACCTGTGCATGTTTCGCTGTGATGAGGAATGTGTGAATGTTGTCTTTAGTTTACGCCTGCAGGTGGCGCTGCTGTGCTGTTCAGAGATCCTGCAGTCCTCCGGGCTGGTCTCCATGAGGATTGTTGGTTTGATGAGGGATTATGATGGTGTGATGGGATCTCTGAAGCGGCTCATCAGACGCAGGTGAGCTCTGAGGGATGGACTCATGCTCGGTCATCACTGGTTTCAGGATCGGTCTTTTGCATTATTATAATCTATGTTTCCCCTGTAAATGATTCATTATGGTAATGCCGTGCGGCTGTAAGTGAAATTAATCCATTTGTTATGGTAATTATTTTAATCATCATATCTGAACAGGATATTCATTTGAAATGCACTTAAATCTGTTTACGGTATTAACAACAACGGTGACCTCTGACCTCTCCTGACCCACACTGACTCTGCGTCTGCCGGACAGCAGGACACATTAATAATGCACTCCAGTGATTCATGGGAGACAGTGACATCATCACTGAGCATGTGACCACAGACACATCTTTTAAAATGAATCTCGTGTAAATTAATATTTCATAACCATCCCTGGAGCCATCCCATAATAAGACCACATGATTATTTAATGGGTTCGGGCTTCAATGAGTTTAAATCTACACACGTGCACACAGCAGTTGTATATCAAACAATATATATATTATATTTTGCATTATATATGGGCCTGTAACATTTTTATAATTTTAATACTTTTTAATTTTTTTAATGTATTTTTATTGTTATATAGTAATATTTTATAAATATCTGTTATGCATAATAATATGCGGTGTAACTAGTAAATTACAATAGTTATGTATAATAAAAATAGTAGACAAGCATTCACACTCGCACACACTCACACACACACTCACTCGCACACACACACTCACACACACACTCACGCGCACACACACACTCACACACACACACACACACACTTACGCACACACACAAGCACACACTCACTCACGCACACACACACACACACACTCACTCACGCACACACACACTCATGCACACACACTCACCACGCACGCACACACACACACACACACACACACTCACACACACACTCACTCACTCACACACACTCACGCGCACTCACACACTCACTCACACACTCACTCACACACTCACTCACACACTCACTCACACACTCACGCACACACACACACACACTCACTCACACACACACTCACTCACACACTCACCACACTCACGCACACTCACACACACACACACTCACGCGCACTCACACACTCACTCACACACACACACACACACACACTCACGCGCACACACACACACACTCACGCGCACTCAAGCACACACACTTACGCACTCACGCACGCACGCACTACACACACACACACACACACTCACACACACACACACACACTCACGCGCACACACACTCACACACACACTCACACACACACACTCGCACACACACTCACATACACACACTCGCACACACACACACACACACACACTGGTACACCTGTTGCTAAACGTCCTCAGTGTAAAGCTTGACCGTCTCATTGGTCAGGACCGGCGTCTGCGTCCCGTCGCTTCAGGGAGTCACGGGTCTCAGTGATGATGACCTGCAGAAACACAGGACAAACACAACATGCCTTTACACACACACACACACACACACACACACAGACAGCTCATGCCTGTAAAGCATCAGTGGACACTGGGTCTGTAGGTGGCACTGCTGCTCCAGATATCAGTCGAGCGCTGCTACCCATGATGCTTTCAGAGGCCCTGAGTGTGTGTGTGTGTGTGTGAGTGTCTACTGTAATGGCAGGAGCATCCAGAGACTCCAGTACAGAACAGCGCTGCCAGGATCCTGATGAGGGTGCGCAAGCATGACCACATCACCCCCATTCTGAAATCCCTACACTACAAATCCCTGTCCCACTCAGAATTGAGTACAAGGTCTCCCTCCTCACTCACCAGTGCATTCATGGACATGCCCCCCTTCACCTTCAGGAACTCCTCACCCTCCAGACCTCCTCACCCCCAGACCTCCTCACACCCTCCAGACCTCCTCACCCTCCAGACCTCCTCACTCCCCAGACCTCCTCACACCCTCCAGACCTCCTCACCCCCAGACCTCCTCACCCCCAGACCTCCTCACCCTCCAGACCTCCTCACCCCCAGACCTCCTCACACACCCTCCAGACCTCCTCACCCCCAGACCTCCTCACCCCCAGACCTCCTCACCCCCAGACCTCCTCACCCCCAGACCTCCTCACACACCCTCCAGACCTCCTCACCCCCAGACCTCCTCACCCCCAGACCTCCTCACACACCCTCCAGACCTCCTCACCCCCAGACCTCCTCACACCCTCCAGACCTCCTCACCCCCAGACCTCCTCACAAACCCTCCAGACCTCCTCACCCCCAGACCTCCTCACAAACCCTCCAGACCTCCTCACCCCCAGACCTCCTCACACACCCTCCAGACCTCCTCACACACCCCCAGACCTCCTCACCCCCAGACCTCCTCACAAACCCTCCAGACCTCCTCACCCCCAGACCTCCTCACAAACCCTCCAGACCTCCTCACACCCCCAGACCTCCTCACCCCCAGACCTCCTCACACCCTCCAGACCTCCTCACCCCCAGACCTCCTCACAAACCCTCCAGACCTCCTCACCCCCAGACCTCCTCACACCCCCAGACCTCCTCACAAACCCTACAGACCTCCTCACCCCCAGACCTCCTCACACACCCCCAGACCTCCTCACACCCCAGACCTCCTCACACACCCTCCAGACCTCCTCACCCCCAGACCTCCTCACACACCCTCCAAACCTCCTCACCCCCAGACCTCCTCACCCCCAGACCTCCTCACACACCCTCCAGACCTCCTCACACCCTCCAGACCTCCTCACCCCCAGACCTCCTCACAAACCCTCCAGACCTCCTCACACACCCTCCAGACCTCCTCACACACCCTCCAGACCTCCTCACCCCCCAGACCTCCTCACACACCCTCCAGACCTCCTCACCCCCCAGACCTGCTCACACACCCTCCAGACCCCCAGAACCAAGCTCTGCAGCCTGGGTGATAGGGGTTCTGCTGCCCCAGGCTGTGGAACTCCCTCCCTGACCACCTGAGGGCACCACAGACTACAGATGTTTTTAAAAAAGCATACAACTGACATGTATCATTTACTTTTAATTTCTTAAACTTAATTTTAACTCTTGATCCTGTAGCACTTTGAGATTGTTCTAAATGTAAAGTGCAATTTAAATAAAATTTATTATTATAATTATTGTGTGTGTGTGCGTGTGTGTGTGTGAGTGTGTGACTGTGTGTGTGTGTGTGTGAGTGTGTGTGTGTGTGTGTGTGTGTGTGTGTGTGTGTGTGTGTGTGTGTGTGTGTGTGAGTGTGTGTGTGTGAGTGTGTGTGTGTGTGTGTGCGTGAGTGTGCGTGTGTGTGTGTGTGAGTGTGTGTGTGTGTGTGTGTGAGTGAGTGTGTGTGTGTGTGTGTGTGTGAGTGTGCGTGTGTGTGAGTGTGTGTGTGTGTGAGTGAGCGTGTGCGTGTGTGTGTGTGTGAGTGTGTGTGAGTGAGTGTGTGTGTGTGTGTGTGTGTGTGAGTGTGTGTGTGCGTGAGTGTGTGTGTGGACGTGATGTGGGACAGTAAATCATCGCTCAGACCTCCTCAGTGTTTCTGACGCGTATCAGACTCAGAGCGGGAGCTTTTCCGGCTGCCATTCCTGCACATAATGTGTTTGGATCAGAGCTAATGGACGACAGTCACTGGAGGAGCACACACAATGTATGTGTGTGTGTGTGCGTGTGTGTGTGAGTGAGTGAGAGTCAGTGTGTGTGTATGTGAGTGAGTGAGAGTCAGTGTGTGTGTGAGTGTGTGAGTGAGAGTCAGTGTGTGTGAGTGTGTGTGTGAGCTAAATGTGCTCACTATAATGAGAATGCAGTGTTGTGTCTTGTCGTCACTCAGTAATGCTGTGACTGCAGAACTGGATGGAGTTTATAAACACATGGGTTAATGCATCCTTCACCGGGTGACCTCTGACCCTTCACCCCGCTTTACTGAGATCATGTGAACCAGAGAGAAGGAAAAATAAAGGATAACACAAAGCCATGGGGAAGAAAACAAGGTCAGACAGGAGACTCTGAGCCGTTAGTGGATCACATGACCTGAGCCGTTAGTGGATCACGTGACCTGAGCCGTTAGTGGATCACGTGACCTGAGCCGTTAGTGGATCACGTGACCTGAGCCGTTAGTGGATCACGTGACCTGAGCCGTTAGTGGATCACGTGACCTGAGCCGTTAGTGGATCACGTGACCTGAGCCGTTAGTGGATCACGCGTGACCTGAGCGTTAGTGGATCACGTGACCTGAGCCGTTAGTGGATCACTCGACCTGAGCCGTTAGTGGATCACATGACCTGAGCCGTTAGTGGATCACTCGACCTGAGCCGTTAGTGGATCACTCGACCTGAGCCGTTAGTGGATCACGTGACCTGAGCCGTTAGTGGATCACGTGACCTGAGCCGTTAGTGGATCACGTGACCTGAGCCGTTAGTGGATCACGTGACCTGAGCCGTTAGTGGATCACGTGACCTGAGCGTTAGTGGATCACGTGACCTGAGCCGTTAGTGGATCACGTGACCTGAGCCGTTAGTGGATCACGTGACCTGAGCCGTTAGTGGATCACGTGACCTGAGCGTTAGTGGATCACGTGACCTGAGCGTTACTGGATCACGTGACCTGAGCCGTTACTGGATCACGTGACCTGAGCCGTTAGTGGATCGCGTGACCTGAGCCGTTAGTGGATCACGTGACCTGAGCGTTAGTGGATCACGTGACCTGAGCCGTTAGTGGATCACGTGACCTGAGCCTTTAGTGGATCACGTGACCTGAGCGTTAGTGGATCACGTGACCTGAGCGTTACTGGATCACGTGACCTGAGCCGTTAGTGGATCACGTGACCTGAGCCGTTAGTGGATCACGTGACCTGAGCCGTTAGTGGATCACGTGACCTGAGCCGTTAGTGGATCACCGACCTGAGCCGTTAGTGGATCACGTGACCTGAGCCGTTAGTGGATCACGTGACCTGAGCCGTTAGTGGATCACGTGACCTGAGCCGTTAGTGGATCACGTGACCTGAGCCGTTACTGGATCACGTGACCTGAGCCGTTACTGGATCACATGACCTGAGGTGTGTGGAGTGCCAGGAGCTCGTGATCACATTTGTTATTTAAATAAGTAGCTTTTTCTCAAAAAGGGTATCGCATCCATACTGATAAACTGTTTTGTAATTTAATGAATTAAAATCTAGCTTTAAAAGGTTATATTATCATGCTTTTGATTTATTATGAATTTTAATAAATTATATAAAGTAATGATTTCAAATTATTATTATTATTATTATAAGACAAATAACTAGTTTTAATGTATTTTTAATTATTCATTTTATTCATTTATAAAAATAGAATAAAATATTTTATTCAAATAATATAAAACAAAAAGTAATAATTGTATAATTATTTTTATAAAAACAGCTACAGTTTAATCCATAGTATAAATTATTAAATTTATAAAAAATACAATAACATTGTCAGTGTTTTTATATAAGAATACAAATAATGATCTTATAATTCTATTAAATTGAAAAAAAAAATCCTATAAATATCACAAATGCAATCATTATTTTAAAGATTATTATAACAAAAGCTGCACAAAGTATACGAGCACAAAGGAAAGCTCCAGGTGTGTGTGTGTGTGTGTGTGCTCACGGTTCTGTGGGATTCTCCGCTCACAGTGTATCCATTTCCTCTCACTTGAACTGATGATGTCATCCGCATCCCATGAGGACCTGCTTCGGTTTCACCCTCTCTTCAATTATTTACAGTGTTTAATTGAATCGGACAGGAGAGACTCCCGTGATGTCCGGCTGAACCGCATCCGTCCTTCCAACAAATCGTGCTTCGGTAGATCTCAATTATGGCATTGAACTTTGAAAAGTAAAAATGTAAAAAATTATAAATCATAATTATGATTTACAAATGCATGATTCCTTTCTCTTATGTGACGGAATGATGGATAATGATTATGAAGCATAAGTTTGTAATCACGTAATATCTGCAGCTCTGGTCGGCTCTGTCAAAGTCTCTCGCCCACACAAACAAAATGAGCCAAAGACAAACAGAAACGCATCAAAACTTGCACACACACACAAAGCTGCAGATGTGAAGATAAACACACACACACACACACACACATCTGTTCTGCGCTGGCCTGACTTCACCTCCATCTGCTGCTGATTCAGACTCTTCTCTCTGATCTTTAAACACCGTTACATTGTATCGCATGAGGGGTTAAAAATAAGAGCTCGTGGTGTCAGCTGAAAGGAACAGTTATTACACATTTGTAATGAGCATATGGATTACAGTATATATGAATTAGTGCATCCTGGGGCCATGTGTTCCCCAGGTAAGCCACGCACACACACCCGGCCATCCACGTGATGTAAAAGAACACGTGATCATCAGACCAGGCCACCTTCTTCCATTGCTCCGTGGTCCAGTTCTGATGCTCACGTGCCACTGTTGGTGCTTTCGGCGGGGTCAGGGGTCAGCATGGGCACCCTGACTGGTCAGCGGCTGTGCCGCCCCATACGCAACAAACTGCGATGCTCTGTGTATTCTGAGACCTTTCTATCAGAACCAGCATTAACTTCTTGAGCAGTTTGAGCTCCAGTAGCTCGTCTGTTTGATCGGACCACACGGGCCAGCCTTCGCTCCACACGTGCATCAATGAGCCTGGGCCGCCCATGACCCTGTGGCCGGTTCTCCACTGTTCCTTCCTTGGAGCACTTTTGATAGATCCTGACCACTGCAGACCGGGAACACCCCACAAGAGCTGCAGTTTTGGAGATGCTCTGACCCAGTCGTCTAGCCATCACAATCTGGCCCTTGTCAAACTCGCTCAAATCCTTACGCTTGCCCATTTTTCCTGCTTCTAACACATCGACTCTGAGGACAAAATGTTCACTTGCTGCCTAATATATCCCGCCCACTAACAGGAGCCGTGAGGAAGAGATCATCAGTGTTATTCACCGGTCATAATGTTATGCCTGATCGGTGTATAAATGGAACTAAATAAACAAAAGTTAAATTTGGTGTCTTTTTAACACTAACAAACAGACCAGGGGCCAAGAGTCGTCCAGGTACCAATCAAAGAACAGAGATGAGGTCATGTGAATGAACATGCTCTAATCAGTCCGTTCTGATGCTCGTTCAGAATAACGGTATGAATGAGTGGTTTGAGTTGCGGCTCTTGTGAGGTTTAAAGCAGTATTTATAACATTACCACACCAAACATGCAGCGACTGAACAAGACGGATCACTTTCCAACATCAGCACAGCTGAACAGAAGTTGAGAGAGCATTCATCATTCGCTCTCCCAGCACAAAGACAAGCCTTGTCTCCAGCCCAGCAGACATCAGCGCCTCTCCTCTCCGCACGTCCCCGAGGAGATTCGCTTTCCAGAGCCTGGAGAAGCCAAACAGACACAGAAGAGTAACAGTTACATCCATGACTTCATAACTCCCGCTTCATGAAATGCATGTGTGCCACAGTTTCAAAGCACCAAAGCAAATCAAGTACGAAAATAACTTCAGTAAATCTACAATTTAAACATGAGTAATATTGTGAGTCGGTGCGGCTGAAGCAGGAAACAGAAGCTCTGAGAGCCTGATGATGATGATGATGATGATGATGATGTGTGTCTTTGGCAGAGGGGCAGATGTCTGGCCTCAAATCCAAATAAAATACCTACAGCAAGAGGAGGGTGAACCATAAACCTACAATTTCCTGAAAACACACTTTCTTTAAATCCCCCTAAGCTTTAAACCACAAAATGTGCTCAACCCAGACACACACACGGTCCCCTGTTCAGGCCTCTGTCAATCCTAACTGTGTAAGAGGTTATTTTGGTCAGGCTTTCACTTCTTCACACAAAGCAGAGAGCATTTGATTTTTAGGCTGACCATACATACACACACATGCACGCATACACACATACACACACATGCACCCATAGCATACACACATACACACACATGCACGCATACACACATACACACGCATACATACATACATACATACATACATACATACATACACACGCATACATACATACACACGCATGCATACATA
>CM040931.1:1667795-1675295 GCA_023029165.1 Gobiocypris rarus | reverse complement strand
TGGAGTTATGATCAGATAATGAACAGAAGCGCTATATATTCACACAGAGAACAGCTGATCTACACTGGAGGAATATTACACTGATACTGGAGTTATGATCAGATAATGAACAGAAGCGCTATATATTCACACAGAGAACAGCTGATCTACACTGGAGGAATATTACACTGATACTGGAGTTATGATCAGATAATGAACAGAAGGACTATATATTCACACAGAGAACAGCTGATCTACACTGGAGGAATATTACACTGATACTGGAGTTATGATCAGATAATGAACAGAAGCGCTATATATTCACACAGAGAACACCTGATCTACACTGGAGGAATATTACACTGATACTGGAGTTATGATCAGATAATGAACAGAAGCGCTATATATTCACACAGAGAACAGCTGATCTACACTGGAGGAATATTACACTGATACTGGAGTTATGATCAGATAATGAACAGAAGCGCTATATATTCACACAGAGAACAGCTGATCTACACTGGAGGAATATTACACTGATACTGGAGTTATGATCAGATAATGAGCAGAAGCACTATATATTCACACAGAGAACAGCTGATCTACACTGGAGGAATATTACACTGATACTGGAGTTATGATCAGATAATGAACAGAAGCACTATATATTCACACAGAGAACAGCTGATCTACACTGGAGGAATATTACACTGATACTGGAGTTATGATCAGATAATGAACAGAAGCACTATATATTCACACAGAGAACAGCTGATCTACACTGGAGGAATATTACACTGATACTGGAGTTATGATCAGATAATGAACAGAAGCACTATATATTCACACAGAGAACAGCTGATCTACACTGGAGGAATATTACACTGATACTGGAGTTATGATCAGATAATGAACAGAAACACTATATATTCACACAGAGAACAGCTGATCTACACTGGAGGAATATTACACTGATACTGGAGTTATGATCAGATAATGAGCAGAAGCACTATATATTCACACAGAGAACAGCTGATCTACACTGAGGAATATTACACTGATACTGGAGTTATGATCAGATAATGAACAGAAGCACTATATATTCACACAGAGAACAGCTGATCTACACTGGAGGAATATTACACTGATACTGGAGTTATGATCAGATAATGAGCAGAAGCACTATATATTCACACAGAGAACAGCTGATCTACACTGAGGAATATTACACTGATACTGGAGTTATGATCAGATAATGAACAGAAGCACTATATATTCACACAGAGAACAGCTGATCTACACTGGAGGAATATTACACTGATACTGGAGTTATGATCAGATAATGAGCAGAAGCACTATATATTCACACAGAGAACAGCTGATCTACACTGGAGGAATATTACACTGATACTGGAGTTATGATCAGATAATGAACAGAAGCGCTATATATTCACACAGAGAACAGCTGATCTACACTGGAGGAATATTACACTGATACTGGAGTTATGATCAGATAATGAACAGAAGCACTATATATTCACACAGAGAACAGCTGATCTACACTGAGGAATATTACACTGATACTGGAGTTATGATCAGATAATGAACAGAAGCGCTATATATTCACACAGAGAACAGCTGATCTACACTGGAGGAATATTACACTGATACTGGAGTTATGATCAGATAATGAACAGAAGCGCTATATATTCACACAGAGAACAGCTGATCTACACTGAGGAATATTACACTGATACTGGAGTTATGATCAGATAATGAACATAAGCACTATATATTCACACAGAGAACAGCTGATCTACACTGGAGGAATATTACACTGATACTGGAGTTATGATCAGATAATGAACAGAAGCGACTGTTTCAGAAACAATCAACCCCAAACGTTTGACCAGTAGTGTGTATATATGAGGTTTGTCAGCTGTTAACTGTTATGTGTGTTTATATCAAAATTGATTTCATTTTTATCTCCCTTCACTAACAATGATTTTCCCTCTTCCGCCCATCTTGGCAGAAGTCCACTCAAAGCGAGATGAACCCAAAACGATAAGACTCAACGCGCCACCCGATACCTTGTGAACGGAAGTGCAGTCCAACTCCCTTTGTCCTGCAGCAATGCATTCTGGGAGGTTTTGTGTTGGAAGTCGTCATTTGGAGGACGAGGGTCCGGGGATCCCGGCCAAGAGCGTCTGACAAGAAACATTTGTTTCTCATTTGGCCGGCGAGCTTGAATGAGTTGAGCGGATACTCGCATTTCTCTGGTTACAGGATCTGTCCCGTTTTGTTATGTTCCAAATGATGAAGAATTGGAGAGCGCACAAAAGCCAAACCCCAAAACTGAGCCATTACTGTCTGAAAAAAAGCCTCCGCACGGAGATCTGCACGGTCTCAGGCTCACAGCGGACAACACACATGATATTTAGTGGCAAATCCACAGGAACAATGTTCCCTTTTATGTCAAGGAGCGTCAAATCTGTGTAAACAAATCCTTAGAGACCCAGAGTCACGCCTGACCTGAGATCTGCGTTACACAAAAACTACTCAAACACTGGGTCGTCACGCCTGACCTGAGATCTGCGTTACACAAAAACTACTCGAACACTGGGTGCGTCACGCCTGACCGAGATCTGCGTTACACAAAAACTACTCAAACACTGGGTCGTCACGCCTGACCTGAGATCTGCGTTACACAAAAACTACTCAAACACTGGGTCGTCACGCCTGACCTGAGATCTGCGTTACACAAAAACTCGAACACTGGGTCGTCACGCCTGACCCGGGATCTGCGTTACACAAAACTACTCGAACACTGAGTCGTCACGCCTGACCCGGGATCTGCGTTACACAAAAACTACTCGAACACTGAGTCGTCACGCCTGACCCGGGATCTGCGTTACACAAAAACTACTCGAACACTGGGTCGTCACGCCTGACCCGAGATCTGCGTTACACAAAAACTACTCAAACACTGGGTCGTCACGTCTGACCCGGGATCTGCGTTACACAAAAACTACTCAAACACTGGGTGCGTCACGCCTGACCCGGGATCTGCGTTACACAAAAACTACCCAAACACTGGGTCATCACGCCTGACCCGGGATCTGCGTTACACAAAACTACTCAAACACTGGGTCGTCACGCCTGACCCGGGATCTGCGTTACACAAAAACTACTCAAACACTGGGTCGTCACGCCTGACCCGGGATCTGCGTTACACAAAACTACTCGAACACTGAGTCGTCACGCCTGACCCGGGATCTGCGTTACACAAAAACTACTCAAACACTGGGTCGTCATGCCTGACCCGGGATCTGCGTTACACAAAAACTACTCAAACACTGGGTCGCCACGCCTGACCTGAGATCTGCGTTACACAAAAACTACTCAAACACTGGGTCGTCACGCCTGACCCGGATCTGCGTTACACAAAAACTACTCAAACACTGGGTCGTCACGCCTGACCGGGATCTGCGTTACACAAAACTACTCAAACACTGGGTCGTCACACCTGACCCGGGATCTGCGTTACACAAAAACTACTCAAACACTGAGTCGTCACGCCTGACCCGAGATCTGCGTTACACAAAAACTACTCAAACACTGGGTCGTCACGCCTGACCCGGGATCTGCGTTACACAAAACTACTCAAACACTGGGTCGCCACGCCTGACCCGGATCTGCGTTACACAAAAACTACTCAAACACTGAATCGTCACGCCTGACCCGAGATCTGCGTTACACAAAAACTACTCAAACACTGGATCGTCACGCCTGACCGGGATCTGCGTTACACAAAAACTACTCGAACACTGGGTCGTCACGCCTGACCCGGATCTGCGTTACACAAAAACTACTCAAACACTGGGTCGTCATGCCTGACCCGGGATCTGCGTTTCACAAAACTACTCGAACACTGGGTCGTCACGCCTGACCCGGGATCTGCGTTACACAAAAACTACTCAAACACTGGGTCGTCACGCCTGACCCGGGATCTGCGTTTCACAAAAACTACTCGAACACTGGGTCGTCACGCCTGACCCGGGATCTGCGTTACACAAAAACTACTCAAACACTGGGTCGTCATGCCTGACCCGGGATCTGCGTTACACAAAACTACTCAAACACTGGGTGCGTCACGCCTGACCCGGGATCTGCGTTACACAAAAACTACTCAAACACTGGGTCGTCACGCCTGACCCGGGATCTGCGTTACACAAAACTACTCAAACACTGGGTCTCACGCCTGACCCGGGATCTCGTTACACAAAAACTACCCAAACACTGGGTCGTCACGCCTGACCTGAGATCTGCGTTACACAAAAACTACTCAAACACTGAGTCGTCACGCCTGACCCGGGATCTGCGTTACACAAAACTACTCAAACACTGGGTCGTCACACCTGACCCGGGATCTGCGTTACACAAAAACTACTCAAACACTGAGTCGTCACGCCTGACCCGAGATCTGCGTTACACAAAAACTACTCAAACACTGGGTGCGTCACGCCTGACCCGGGATCTGCGTTACACAAAAACTACTCAAACACTGGGTCGTCACGCCTGATCTGAGATCTGCGTTACACAAAACTACTCAAACACTGGGTCGTCACGCCTGACCCCGGGATCTGCGTTACACAAAACTACTCAAACACTGAGTCGCGCCTGACCCGAGATCTGCGTTACACAAAAACTACTCAAACACTGGATCGTCACGCCTGACCCGGGATCTGCGTTTCACAAAACTACTCGAACACTGGGTCGTCACGCCTGACCCGGGATCTGCGTTACACAAAAACTACTCAAACACTGGGTCGTCATGCCTGACCCGGGATCTGCGTTACACAAAAACTACTCAAACACTGGGTCGTCACGCCTGACCCGGGATCTGCGTTACACAAAAACTACTCAAACACTGGGTCGTCACGCCTGACCCGGGATCTGCGTTACACAAAAACTACTCAAACACTGGGTCGTCACGCCTGACCCGGGATCTGCGTTACACAAAACTACCAAAACACTGGGTCACGCCTGACCCGAGATCTGCGTTACACAAAACTACTCAAACACTGAGTCGTCACGCCTGACCCGGGATCTGCGTTACACAAAACTACTCGAACACTGAGTCGTCACGCCTGACCCGGGATCTGCGTTACACAAAACTACTCAAACACTGGGTCGTCACGCCTGACCCGGGATCTGCGTTACACAAAACTACTCGAACACTGAGTCGTCACGCCTGACCCGGGATCTGCGTTACACAAAAACTACTCGAACACTGAGTCGTCACGCCTGACCCGGGATCTGCGTTACACAAAAACTACTCAAACACTGGGTCGTCACGCCTGACCCGGGATCTGCGTTACACAAAAACTGCCGAACACTGAGTCGTCACGCCTGACCCGGGATCTGCGTTACACAAAAACTACTCGAACACTGAGTCGTCACGCCTGACCGGGATCTGCGTTACACAAAAACTACTCAAACACTGGGTCGTCACGCCTGACCCGGGATCTGCGTTACACAAAAACTACTCAAACACTGGGACGCCTGACCCGGGATCTGCGTTACACAAAACTACTCAAACACTGGGTCGTCACGCCTGACCCGGGATCTGCGTTACACAAAACTACTCAAACACTGGGTCGTCACGCCTGACCCGGGATCTGCGTTACACAAAAACTACTCAAACACTGGGTCGTCACGCCTGACCCGGGATCTGCGTTACACAAAACTACTCAAACACTGAGTCGTCACGCCTGACCCGGGATCTGCGTTACACAAAACTACTCAAACACTGGGTCGTCACGCCTGACCCGGGATCTGCGTTACACAAAACTACTCGAACACTGAGTCGTCACGCCTGACCCGGGATCTGCGTTACACAAAAACTACTCGAACACTGGGTCGTCACGCCTGACCCTGGATCTGCGTTACACAAAACTACCCAAACACTGGGTCGTCACGCCTGACCCGTGATCTGCATTACACAAAAACTACTCAAACACTGGGTCGTCACGCCTGACCCGGGATCTGCGTTACAAAAACTACCCCAAACACTGGGTCGTCACGCCTGACCGGGATCTGCATTACACAAAAACTACTCGAACACTGGGTCGTCACGCCTGACCCGGGATCTGCGTTACACAAAAACTACTCGAACACTGGGTCGCCACGCCTGACCCGTGATCTGCATTACACAAAAACTACTCAAACACTGGGTCGTCACGCCTGACCCGGGATCTGCGTTACACAAAAACTACTCGAACACTGAGTCGCCACGCCTGACCCGGGATCTGCGTTACACAAAAACTACTCAAACACTGGGTCGTCACGCCTGACCCGGGATCTGCGTTACACAAAAACTACTCGAACACTGGGTCGTCACGCCTGACCCGGGATCTGCGTTACACAAAAACTACTCGAACACTGGGTCGTCACGCCTGACCCGTGATCTGCATTACACAAAAACTACTCAAACACTGGGTCGTCACGCCTGACCCGGGATCTGCGTTACACAAAAACTACTCGAACACTGAGTCGTCACGCCTGACCCGGGATCTGCGTTACACAAAACTACTCAAACACTGGGTCGTCGCGCCTGACCCGGGATCTGCGTTACACAAAAACTACTCGAACACTGAGTCGTCACGCCTGACCCGGGATCTGCGTTACACAAAAACTACTCGAACACTGAGTCGTCACGCCTGACCCGGGATCTGCGTTACACAAAAACTACTCAAACACTGGGTGTCGTCACGCCTGACCCGGGATCTGCGTTACACAAAAACTACTCAAACACTGGGGCGTCACGCCTGACCCGGGATCTGCGTTACACAAAAACTACTCAAACACTGGGTCGTCACGCCTGACCCGGGATCTGCGTTACACAAAAACTACTCAAACACTGGGTCGTCACGCCTGACCCGGGATCTGCGTTACACAAAAACTACTCAAACACTGGGTCGCCACGCCTGACCCGGGATCTGCGTTACACAAAAACTACTCAAACACTGAGTCGTCACGCCTGACCCGGGATCTGCGTTACACAAAAACTACTCAAACACTGGGTCGTCACGCCTGACCCGGGATCTGCGTTACACAAAAACTACTCGAACACTGAGTCGCCACGCCTGACCCGGGATCTGCGTTACACAAAACTACTCGAACACTGGGTCGTCACGTCTGACCCTGGATCTGCGTTACACAAAACTACCCAAACACTGGGTCGTCACGCCTGACCCGTGATCTGCATTACACAAAAACTACTCAAACACTGGGTCGTCACGCCTGACCCGGGATCTGCGTTACACAAAAACTACCCAAACACTGGGTGCGTCACGCCTGACCCGGGATCTGCATTACACAAAACTACTCGAACACTGGGTCGTCACGCCTGACCCGGGATCTGCGTTACACAAAAACTACTCGAACACTGGGTCGTCACGCCTGACCGTGATCTGCATTACACAAAAACTACTCAAACACTGGGTCGTCACGCCTGAC
>CM040931.1:1647795-1662795 GCA_023029165.1 Gobiocypris rarus | reverse complement strand
ATCGCAGCGCATGCCGCAAACACATGGAAAACATCTGCACCAAACATATAAATATCAAAGGGAAACCGGCCGGCTGCGTTATTTTAAACATTTCAAACCTCGGGCTGGTTCTGTACTCGAGCGGTCTGGAGGGTTGGGTGATTTAGACGCCGTATGTGATGTATTTCTGCTGAATGGAAACAGATGAAGGTACCGGGGTAAAGCATAGTTCTCATAGCAGCGCTGGATGTTAAAGTCATGAACGGGAAGTTACACTCATCTTTTGTTTCTTATTGTGTCGTACACCAATCAGGCATAACATTATGACCGGTGAATAGCACTGATGATCTCTTCCTCACGGCTCCTGTTAGTGGGTGGGATATATTAGGCAGCAAGTGAACATTTTGTCCTCAGAGTTGATGTGTTAGAAGCAGGAAAAATGGGCAAGCGTAAGGATTTGAGCGAGTTTGACAAGGGCCAGATTGTGATGGCTAGACGACTGGGTCAGAGCATCTCCAAAACTGCAGCTCTTGTGGGGTGTTCCCGGTCTGCAGTGGTCAGGATCTATCAAAAGTGCTCCAAGGAAGGAACAGTGGAGAACCGGCCACAGGGTCATGGGCGGCCCAGGCTCATTGATGCACGTGTGGAGCGAAGGCTGGCCCGTGTGGTCCGATCAAACAGACGAGCTACTGGAGCTCAAACTGCTCAAGAAGTTAATGCTGGTTCTGATAGAAAGGGCTCAGAATACACAGAGCATCGCAGTTTGTTTGCGTATGGGGCGGCACAGCCGCTGACCAGTCAGAGTGCCCATGCTGACCCCTGACCCGCCGAAAGCACCAACAGTGGCACCTGAGCATCAGAACTGGACCACGGAGCAATGGAAGAAGGTGGCCTGGTCTGATGATCACGTGTTCTTTTACATCACGTGGATGACCGGGTGTGTGTGGGCTTACCTGGGGAACACATGGCCCCAGGATGCACTATGGGAAGAAGGCGAGCCGGCGGAGGTGATGCTTTGGGCAATGTTCTGCTGGGAAACCTTGGGTCCTGCCATCCATGTGGATGTTCCTTTGACACGTCCCACCTACCTAAGCATTGCTGAGACCATGTACAGCCTTTCATGGGAACGGTATTCCCTGGTGGCTGTGGCTCTTCCAGCAGGATAATGCTCCTGACACAAAGCACAAATGCTTCAGGAATGGTTTGAGGAGCACAACAACGAGTTTAAGGTGTTGACACAGCCTCCAAACTCCCCAGATCTCAATCCAATCGAGCATCTGTGGGATGTGCGGAACAAACAAGTCCGATCCATGGAGGCCCCACCTCGCAACTTACAGGACTTAAAGGATCTGCTGCTAACATCTTGGTGCCAGGTACCACAGCACACCTTAAGGGTGCATTCAGTGGAGTCCATGCATCGACGAGTCGGGGCTGTTTATATTACACAATATTATAATATCATAAATCTATGCCTGATCGCTGTATATCTGAGTGAAACGCTTCAGGAACAAGAACAAATGTAGGCCGCTCTGCTCGGAAAAGTTGGAAAAGCGCAATAGAAGTCGGAAACTTTGGATGGAATGGAATCCATCAATGCAAAATAAGGAAAGTTTATTTTTTGAGCCGGAATATCTGAACATGAATGGAACGCGGCAGAAGTTCTCACTAACCAATCGCTTCAGCCGGACGGAGGGGCGTTTCCTCAGGCAGAGGTTCTGATTGGTTCAGTCTCATGGAACGTCTCATGAGGCCGTGAGCGGCGCAGTTGCTGTGGTGATATTGTGTGAGAGAGAACAGGGCTCTCTTTGAAAGGCTCAAGTGTGTGTGTGTGTGTGTGTGTGTGTGTGTGTGTGTGAGTTTACATTGCCTTGCTGCCATCAACCCACGGAGCGGATCTTGGAAAATTACTGGCTTACGGCTTAATAAACACACCGACTGAGGGTGACCTCGAACAAACACACTGTACAGTACAAGAACTCAATGAATCTATTTTAGGGAACATGCAGATCGTGAGGCCCAGACGCACAAAAACACTAAAACCACAGAACGACAGCTAACATCAGGAAAACATCAGGTTTAGCTGCTGATGCTTTAAAACGCTGTCTAGCTTCTAGAGTTTATTATTCAGGCCTTGAATATCTAAAGCATCCTTCATTATGCAGCGCATAAATCCAAACCGACGGAACAAAACGACACGGTTCCCTCGCCGGCGCATCAGTCGCACAGACGGGAGTTAAAAGTGAAGCTGTGGTTTAACAGTTAAGCACATGATTGCATGTGAAAATTACACTGCTGCCGCTGGGAAGGGAGGAACAGACGAGATGCACGACGCAGGGGTGTGTGTGTGTGTGTGTGTGTGGTCTGCTGACAGAGGGGAATTCCAAACCTGGGATTAACTCCGGCTGATCGAGGGCCAGCGAGCAAAGGACACAGGAAGGAATGCGTTACGGCGGGACACAGAATGTGTGTAATTATAAGGCACATGCTGGAGACAAACACACACACACACACACTTCACTCTTTCATTTTCAAATCTTTTCTGTGTGCTAAGAAAGAGGATTTTTTGAAGGGTTTAAACTCTGTCGCAAACGATTTCAAGAGGTAAAAATTTAGTGATGAAGTATAAACTATTATTAAAGGGTCCATAACACACACACACACACACACACACACACACACACACACACACTCACAGTCTCATGTTAGTCTTGAGTATCTATAGAGTAGTGTTGATCCTTTATCTCAGGATATCTCTCGATTTTTCTCTTTTATCATCAGATCTGAAGACAATTGCCTAATGAACTTTATTATCACTTAAAGCAAGCACAATCAAATGAATTATAAATCTGACTTTATCCAGTATTCAAATTTCTGTGCTGGAAATGTATGCAAATGAGTGCATATATAATTAGACTACACCTAATTTGCATATTTACACATAACATTTCAGAAAACCTGTAATACAAAATACTGTTCACCTGTGGTGTCTCGCTTTAAAAGCAGATAAGTGCTCGTTCCTCAGAATGGCCGCTGAGCGCTGAAGCACGGAGACGCTGGAAAGCGATAGCTTTGGGAAGCTGACAGTAAATGCAGGAGGAGTGTCTCCTGTCGTGAATGGAGACGTATTTGGGTTACACAGGGAAGAACTTGTTCACACAATGTGCTGTACAATCCCAAGCATGTAAACTCAGAGATGCACACACACTCTCTCTCTCTCTCTCTCTCACACACACACACACAAACACAGTCATACACGTTACACAATCAGATAACTTTTTGATGGAGCGAGTAAAGTAACGCATTACAATTAACATACATTATGTAATCAGATTACTTTTTGATGTAACAGATTACTTTTTGATGTAATGAGTAAAGTAACCCATTACAATAAACGTGCATTATGTAATCAGATTACTTTTTGATGTAACGAGTAAAGTAACGCATTACAAGTAACATACATTATGTAATCAGATTACTTTTTGATGTAACAAGTAAAGTAACGCATTACATGTAACATACATTATGTAATCGGATTACTTTTTGATGTAACAGATTACTTTTTGATGTAATGAGTAAAGTAACCCATTACAATAAACGTGCATTATGTAATCGGATTACTTTTTGATGTAACGAGTAAAGTAACCCATTGCAAGTAACATACATTATTTAATCAGATTACTTTTTGATGTAACGAGTAAAGTAACCCATTGCAAGTAACATACATTTTGTAATCGGATTACTTTCTGATGTAACGAGTAAAGTAACCCATTGCAAGTAACATACATTTTGTAATCAGATTACTTTTTGATGTAACGAGTAAAGTAACCCATTGCAAGTAACATACATTATGTAATCAGATTACTTTTTGATGTAACGAGTAAAGTAACTCATTGCAAGTAACATACATTATGTAATCAGATTACTTCTTGATGTAAGGAGTAAAGGCATTACAAGTAACAAATTATGTAAGACTCACTCACTTATACACTCACACACTAACAAACACACACTCTCTCTCTCATACACACACACACACACACACAAATACAGATACACACATACAAACACACACACACACACACACACTCATACGCACGCGCACACACACACACACACACACACACACACACACACACACACACACACGCACATGCATACACAAACATACACACACACTAACACACAAACTCACACACTCTCTCTCATACGCGCGCGTGCACACGTGCACACACACACACACACACACACACACGTTGGTTACGTGGAATGATACAGGTATGCTCGGAGTCCTCTGTCGCCCTACAATGGCTCTGAAAGCGGCCGTGTCCCCCCCCCGCAAACTGCTCTTTCCCACACTTAATAATTAACCAATGAAAAACGAACCGCACATGAAACCTGAGACACAAACCTGAACTTTTCCTCCCGAGAGGTTGTTCGGTCACCTGATCCGGCCGGCCAATCACACGTCACGCCTCCTCTGATAAGCGCGGCCTGACCCGAGCATCTCTTCATGTGTGTGACATAATGAACTCGCTCACTTACTCCGTGTTTGTTTGCACACGTGTGTTTTTCCACAGTAAATGTTTCATCAGTCAAAGATCACGTGTCACGTGTGTGTAAATGATGTATGATCAGACCCTCATGGCTCTGGCTTCAGTTGATTTAAAATATATACTTTCCATCACAAGACTATTATATTATGTGGTATTAATTATATTATATTATTTAATATGTAAACAGTAACAATGTTTCCAGACATTGCGTGATCCACTTCTGAAATAAAGAAATCAATGCAAGAAACACAGGCAGCTTCACACAGAACTCATGCTTTTCATCCCAAACCTGCTCAACAACAAACATGACCGTCTACAACTGGATGATGAAACGGATCGTTTGACGGGATAATTGAAACTTCAAACATGTGCTGGCAGCAGCTGAAATAAGACAGTTACCACGGTGATGGACCACCATATCCATCTCTCAGCGTCTGCGATGCTGCGGTGACAAAGCAGATAATCGTAATTCATAAAAAAAGTAATTTGATTACATAATGCACGTTATTGAAGTGCGTTACATTACTCGTTACATCAAAAAGTAATCCGATTACATAATGCATGTTACTTGTAATGCGTTACATTACTCGTTACATCAAAAAGTAATCTGATTACGTAATGTATGTTACTTGTAATGCGTTACTTTACCGTTACATCAAAAAGTAATCCGATTACATAATGTATGTTACTTGTAATGCGTTACTTTACGTTACATCAAAAAGTAATCCGATTACGTAATGTATGTTACTTGTAATGTGTTACTTTACCGTTACATCAAAAAGTAATCCGATTACGTAATGTATGTTACTTGTAATGCGTTACATTACGTTACATCAAAAAGTAATCCGATTACGTAATGTATGTTACTTGTAATGCGTTACTTTACGTTACATCAAAAAGTAATCCGATTACGTAATGAAGGTTACTTGTAATGCGTTACATTACGTTACATCAAAAAGTAATCCGATTACGTAATGTATGTTACTTGTAATGCGTTACTTTACGTTACATCAAAAAGTAATTCGCATTACTTTACCGTTACATCAAAAAGTAATCACATTACGTAATGTATGTTACTTGTAATGCGTTACTTTACGTTACATCAAAAAGAATTCCGATTATGTAATGAATGTTACTTGTAATGCGTTACTTTACCGTTACATCAAAAAGTAATCCGCATTACTTTACCGTTACATCAAAAAGTAATTTGATTACATAATGTATGTTACTTGTAATGCGTTACATTACTCGTTACATCAAAAAGTAATCCGATTACGTAATGTATGTTACTTGTAATGCGTTACTTTACGTTACATCAAAAAGTAATCCGATTACGTAATGTATGTTACTTGTAATGTGTTACTTTACCGTTACATCAAAAAGTAATCCGATTACGTAATGAATGTTACTTGTAATGCGTTACTTTACGTTACATCAAAAAGTAATCCGATTACGTAATGAATGTTACTTGTAATGCGTTACTTTACGTTACATCAAAAAGTAATCCGCATTACTTTACCGTTACATCAAAAAGCAATCACATTACGTAATGTATGTTACTTGTAATGCGTTACTTTACGTTACATCAAAAAGTAATCTGATTACATAATGTATGTTACTTGTAATGGGTTACTTTACTCGTTACATCAAAAAGTAATCCGATTACATAATGTATGTTACTTGTAATGCGTTACTTTACTCGTTACATCAAAAAGTAATCCGATTACATAATGTATGTTACTTGTAATGGGTTACTTTACTCGTTACATCAAAAAGTAATCAGATTACATAATGTATGTTACTTGTAATGGGTTACTTTACTCGTTACATCAAAAAGTAATCCGATTACATAATGTATGTTACTTGTAATGGGTTACTTTACTCGTTACATCAAAAAGTAATCCGATTACATAATGTATGTTACTTGTAATGGGTTACTTTACCGTTACATCAAAAATTAATCTGATTACATAATGTATGTTACTTGTAATGGGTTACTCTACTCGTTACATCAAAAAGTAATCCAATTACATAATGTATGTTACTTGTAATGGGTTACTTTACTCGTTACATCAAAAAGTAATCAGATTACATAATGTATGTTACTTGTAATGCGTTACTTTACCGTTACATCAAAAAGTAATCTGATTACATAATGTGTGAAACCTAGAAATATGAAAATAAAAGCTAATTTACAATATTAATAAAACTAAAATAAAACTAAAATAATGCTGATTTGGATTTCATTTCAGAAAGTTTGTAAAATCAAATTAAAAATCAAATTAATCAACTGGGCATGAAAGAAAGAAGCATGATGAACTATCATCATATTTCCTCATAAAGAAGCATTGACTAAACTCAAGACTCGACTCGAGCTCCATTTACTCTCCAGAGCGAGAAGAGAGCAAACCTCGGACGAGCATCACAGTCAGACTAACGCTGTGATTTCCCAAAGTCACACTGACAGATATTCCCATCGGCATGCAGTCAGTGTCGCACCTGTGGCTCTGATACCAGTGTGTGTGTGTGTGTGTGTGTGGGGGTCACAGCTGGCCGCATCTTCCCCAAATATCATCCCTCTTTCTATTTATACCAGCAGCACTCCGTCCTTCAGGAGTCATGGCGACGGCTGCGTCATCACTCCAGGTGCTCTGTGGGCGGTTGCCATGGTTACGGCAGCGGGATCACACCCAATCAGGCGCCGGGAGTCACAAGGAGAATCGTGTCTCTTTGTTTTCGGGAAAACACGCATCACGTGATGTTTTCCCAGCAGAGGGAATCAATCTCCCTCTCCTGCTTCAGTGAGTTACTGATGACAGAGATTGTTCTGTTCAGGTGCATCTGATTTCATTCAATTAAATAATGCAACCGATTAAATATAATAATGATGATGCTTTGATTTGTACCACATGATACTTTAAAAATCACTCATTCGATACAGCCTCAGATTTTCTTATTATTTACATTTTGAATTAATATTAATTAAAAAAATAGTTTCTTTTAAAGACAAATCCATTTATACCAAGTACAAATATTATTATCATAACTTAATGTATTTTCTCCATAATGTAGATCAATATAATAATATTTGGCTTTTTGCAACTTAAATTTCGCCATAAACAAAAGCTAAATTAGCTGTAATATACATTTTGTTAATAAATGTTTCCTAATTATAAATAAAGACAGGAATATTCATCAAAAGATTGTAGTTTATATGCATAAAATATATGCATTTTAAGACATGCATAATCTCACAAAACCAGAAAAATGTATAAAACCCACAATAATTTCTGCCGTCACTCGGGTGTCAAATAAACAATTTATTAAATTATATTTATATATTTTTTTAAATAAAATAAAATCCAAATATTAGATATTAATTACTAAAAATAAAGCTAAATTGAAAAAAAATGACAAAAGCGCATAACAAAACGACCAAAACAAACTGAAAATGTAAAAATAAAACCTAATTCAAAATATTAATAAATAACAATTTTAAATGCAAATTTCAGGATGCAACTGCTGTGAGCTGTCAGATATTAAAAACAATTATTATTATTTTCTTTTAGAAACCTAAACAACACTTATTCTTCAGTGGTATTTTTCATGCAGTTCTATATTTTGATGACAGAAAATATGAATTCTGAAAACAATGTCACACAATAAAAGTCTCAGAAGCACTAACAAACGTGCCTGTTTTCTCATCGTGCCTCTCCGTGTTCTTAATAAGCGCATCCGTGTGTGTGTCCATCCGGATCGTGACCCCTCTGAAGCCTCTGTGACCTGTGAGTGTGTGCGGCTGAGAGACGAGCCGGCGCTGCTGATAGGACTATATTTAGAGCGCTGAGAAAGATAAAGTTCTCCGAATCCCTCCGAGCAGAATAACCTCTGGATGTCAGCCACTGTAAACGCCACTTTCCCTGAGCCGGGGAAATAAGCAGCAGATGTTGTTATTGCTTTGTGCGCGACATGAAATTCCAGCAAACACGAAGGTCAAAGGTCAGCGTTACGAGAGCAGACCTCTCTGCAGCGTCCAGCAGAGACATGAACATCGCATATCAAATACGGAGATGAGGAGTGTGTTACTGAGGAGTTCTCCAGATCTGAACCGAAGGAACCTAAAAATGATAAATAAGAAATGTTAAGATTTAACCACAAACAGTGAGTGCAGTTTTATTCAGCATGTCTAAAATTACTAAAAAACGGATCAGAATAAAGCTATGCTTAAAAAAAAAGACAAAAGCGTGTACAAAAATGACTAAAACTTACACAAAAATGATTACAAATTTATTCAAAATATTAATAAATAACTATTTTAAATGCAAATTTCAGGATGCAACAACTCTGAGCTGTCAGACACTTCAGATATGACATAAGATCTAAATATTAGATGAATATTAGAAATATTGCATTGGCAACTGACTGAAGTTTAAGAACTAAAATGACAAAAAATAAGTCAAAATGAAGCTAAATCAAAAAAAAAATAATATATATATATATATATATATATATATATATATATATATATATATATATATGACAAAAGCTCATAACAAAATGACTAAACTTAAACAAAAATAAAAAACTGAAAATGTAAAAATAAACCTAATTCAAAATATTAATAAATATGCAAGTGTGCAACAAGAGTGCAACTACTCCCACATCTGATAAAATTGATATTATTATTTGTCATTTATCCACTGTAGTCTTGAGCTTCCATCCCGGAACCAACGCGCCACAATATTCCTCATTATAATAATTCATGCAGAATAAAGGGACGGGGCCTGGTTGAGTTCGTTAGGCGGGACATTTCCCAAACACCAATCACAACACACCGCTCCAGCCGACCAATCAGAGCACAGTGTGCTGTTCAGAAGGCGGGGCTTCATAGAGACAGGAACTAAACAGAGCGTTACTGACAGACTGGGAAGAGAGGAGCCGCAACAATGGAGAATATGAGGAATAATCAACACTCAAGCGGGAAAACCTGCTCTACACTGTAAAATATATATTTTAAAAGTAAGTTACCTGGTTGCCTTAAAATTTTGAGTTCATTGAAATTTAAATTTTGAGTTAAAACATTGAACATTTTTTCAGAATCGACATCACCCTTTATTCAAATATTATTAAAAGATTTTGTAAAAATATTGTGTAATTGTGTGTTTTATTTGTTATAATGCAGTGAAACATACTAAATTGTGTTATTTTCATGATTTATCACAACATTTTTTATTTATTTATGTGGTTCAGATACAATAATATTTTGAGTTTCTATTCATTAAATCAATTTCCTGCATTGTATTAACTCAAATGTTTAATTTAAATGAACTCAAAATTTTAAGGCAACCAGGTTACTATTTAAGTTTTTAAGTTAAATCAACAATATTTTTTTACAGTGTAGTAGAGCCAGAAACACAACAGGGCATCATATGGGCTCTTCAATAAAGAAAACATAGTCACTTTAAATCCTGTGGTTGAGTTGATGATTTTATAGGTCAATCCCGCACCTGTGAGTCTCTGACCGCTCTCTCTAAAAAATGCTGGTTAAAAAACAACCCAAGTTGGGTTGAAAATGGCTGGGTTAAAACAATCCACTTTCTGGGTTAAAACAACCCAATCGCTGGGTTAAAACAACTCGATGTCTGGGTTAAAACAACCCAATCGCTGGGTTAAAACAATCCACTTTCTGGGTTAAAACAACTCGATGTCTGGGTTAAAACAACCCAATCGCTGGGTTAAAACAATCCACTTTCTGGGTTAAAACAACTCGATCGCTGGGTTAAAACAACCTGATCCCTGGGTTAAAACAACTCAATCGCTGGGTTAAAACAACTCAATGTCTGGGTTAAAACAACTCAATCACTGAGTTAAAACAACCCAATCGCTGGGTTAAAACAACCCAATCGCTGGGTTAAAACAACTCGATGTCTGGGTTAAAACAACCCAATCGCTGGGTTAAAACAATCCACTTTCTGGGTTAAAACAACTCGATCGCTGGGTTAAAACAACTCGATGTCTGGGTTAAAACAACCCAATCGCTGGGTTAAAACAATCCACTTTCTGGGTTAAAACAACTCGATCGCTGGGTTAAAACAACTCGATGTCTGGGTTAAAACAACCCAATCGCTGGGTTAAAACAATCCACTTTCTGGGTTAAAACAACTCAACCGCTGGGTTAAAACAACCTGATCCCTGGGTTAAAACAACTCAATCGCTGGGTTAAAACAACTCAATGTCTGGGTTAAAACAACTCAATCACTGAGTTAAAACAACCCAATCGCTGGGTTAAAACAACTAAATCGCTGGGTTAAAACAACTCAATGTCTGGGTTAAAACAACTCAATCGCTGGGTTAAAACAACCCGATCCCTGGGTTAAAACAACTCGATCGCTGGGTTAAAACAACCCGATCCTGGGTTAAAACAACTCAATCGCTGGGTTAAAACAACTCAATCACTGAGTTAAAACAACCCAATCGCTGGGTTAAAACAACTCAATCGCTGGGTTAAAACAACTCAATGTCTGGGTTAAAACAACTCAATCGCTGGGTTAAAACAACCCGATCCCTGGGTTAAAACAACTCAATCGCTGGGTTAAAACAACCCGATCCCTGGGTTAAAACAACTCAATCGCTGGGTTAAAACAACTCAATCGCTGGGTTAAAACAACTCAATCGCTGGGTTAAAACAACCCGATCGCTGGGTTAAAACAACTCGATGTCTGGGTTAAAACAACCCAATCTCTGGGTTAAAACAACTCAATCGCTGGGTTAAAACAACCCAATTGCTGGGTTAAAACAAATCAATTGCTGGGTTAAAACAACTCAATGTCTGGGTTAAAACAACTCAATGGCTGGGTTAAAACAACTCAATCGCTGGGTTAAAACAACTCAATGTTTGGGTTAAAACAACTCGATGTCTGAGTTAAAACAACTCAATCGCCGGGTTAAAACAACTCAATGTTTTGGTTAAAACAACTCAATCGCTGGGTTAAAACAACTCGATGTCTGAGTTAAAACAACTCAATCGCGGGTTAAAACAACTCAATGTTTGGGTTAAAACAACTCAATGGCTGGGTTAAAACAACTCGATGTCTGAGTTAAAACAAATCAATTGCTGGGTTAAAACAACTCAATGTCTGGGTTAAAACAACTCAATGGCTGGGTTAAAACAACTCGATGTCTGAGTTAAAACAACTCAATCGCCGGGTTAAAACAACTCAATGTTTTGGTTAAAACAACTCAATCGCTGGGTTAAAACAACTCAATCGCTGGGTTAAAACAACTCAATCGCTGGGTTAAAACAACTCAATCGCTGGGTTAAAACAACTCAATCGCTGGGTTAAAACAACCCAATCGCTGAGTTAAAACAACTCAATCACTGGGTTAAAATAACTCAATCGCTGGGTTAAAACAACTCAATTGCTGGGTTAGTCCATTTTCAACCCAACTTGGGTTGTTTTTTACCCAGTATTTTTTAGAGTGTACAGATGTTCAAGGTCACTGGATGCATGTCTCTGCTTTCCGAAGGCTGCAGCCAAACGTACAGGCTTGCAAATGAATCAAAGTGATCACCGACGGAAAGTGCGCTCTAAAGTTTTCCGCTCTCAGGGTTTCTTCGGTGCCCTTATTTAAACGGTGCAGCTCTTTCCTGCGGAGCGGTGTCACTCTGATATATCGGCTCATTTCCACTGATGGCAGACACACAGAGGACGAATGCCACCATTCCTCACCGCTGCCAAATCACTCAAAAGTTCAACTCTATGCGTGTCACCTACGCCGGCGTGCCCTTAAACGTCTTCTAAAACTCTCACAACAGCGATCGAGTTCTGTTTCTGCAGACGTCCAGACACACACACACACACACACACACTGCACGGGTTCATGGAAATCCTCATCCGTTTCCACAGCTCGCGGTCCTGATCCGATCACGTTTCCTTCCTCCGATTATCACTGGAAACTGCACTAATTTAACACATTTGTATTGCATTTGAATTCTGGCCCTTGGCAAAAGGATTCCTGATTTCCTGGGTCTTGAATTGAGGTAGAAATGTAAATTTGAACCTGTGTGTGTGTCAGATTGAAAAGGCAGCACTCGGATGACGTGAGTCCCATGAGAATCCTGAAGTCTGACGGCATGATCCGCTCGGCTCGGTTTCCTGCGCTGTCAGCACTGGGTCGGGTTTCTCCAGACACTGAATCACATCTACAGGCCAGCTGTCTGTCTGTGACCCGACCCGATCCGCCGGTACCGGGACCGGCCTGCCCACAGACTCAATCAGAGCTGCTGGGAATGGAGGGTGAGGTCATGCTGGAGAGGCGCGCTTAATGTGTCCATACATCAGAGGACTGTAATGTGGGAGTCTCAGGAAATCAATGCAGGATTCACTGGAGAGCCACGAGCTGATGGACACTCAGGCCTTATTTAGCTTGCACTGTAAAATATACATGTGGATACTGTATATATACCATAATATATAAAAATTGTCCTCACGTGCCACTGTTGGTGCTTTCGGCGGGGTCAGGGGTCAGCATGGGCACCCTGACTGGTCAGCGGCTATGCCGCCCCATACGCATCAAACTGCGATGCTCTGTGTATTCTGACCCCTTTCTATCAGAACCAGCATTAACTTCTTGAGCAGTTTGAGCTCCAGTAGCTCGTCTGTTTGATCGGACCACACGGGCCAGCCTTCGCTCCACACGTGCATCAATGAGCCTGGGCCGCCCATGACCCTGTGGCCGGTTCTCCACTGTTCCTTCCTTGGAGCACTTTTGATAGATCCTGACCACTGCAGACCGGGAACACCCCACAAGAGCTGCAGTTTTGGAGATGCTCTGACCCAGTCGTCTAGCCATCACAATCTGGCCCTTGTCAAACTCGCTCAAATCCTTACGCTTGCCCATTTTTCCTGCTTCTAACACATCAACTCTGAGGACAAAATGTTCACTTGCTGCCTAATATATCCCGCCCACTAACAGGAGCCGTGAGGAAGAGATCATCAGTGTTACTCACCGGTCATAATGTTATGCCTGATCAGTGTATATATATATATATATATATATATATATATATATATATATATATATATATATATATAATGCATATATAATCATTATATAAAAATTGTGTATGTATATATAGCTTTTGTTTTTAAATATAGAACAAAACAGTAAACTTGGTTAAAGTAATTATCTGACTAAATGATTAGACAAAAGGCACATATTGACTACAACATAATCAGTTTTTAATATTTAGTTGGTTTTCTTTTGTTCTTCATGCGTTCACAATTTCCTAATTTTGTACTTTTCCTAAGATGTCAGTGTTCGTAGGCCCGATGTCACTATGCAGCACTCAGAAATACTTCCAGTCTAAACTGGGAAGAAAAACCAACGTTTGCCAAACATCCGCAGGATCCTCCGATAACACACGCTCAGCCCTCCCATAGGGAAGCTGGTTTATCTCACAATTCTGACTCCTTTCCCCTCAGAATTACAAGTTTATATCTAAAAGAAAAGTCAGCGATATATAAACTCACAACTGGAAGATCAAATGTAGCAAGAAACGTATTAAAGTCGTCATGAACTCGTGCCGTATGTCGAGTGAATCGCCTCAGGAACAGGAACAGATGTGGGCGGGGCTTGAGTGTGTCTGTGGGGATCTGATTGGATGGGTGTGGTTTGCTATTGGTGGATCTCATGTGAGTGACAGGTGGCCCCGCCCTCATCATCAGAGAAGAGATGGAGTTATTCTGACTCAAGATTAAATGAATTCCACTATCTCCATATCTCGTATGGCTTTGCCAGGGAAACACAGAGGACACTGTGCCGGGGCGGGTGAAGTTCAGCCCCTGCGCTGTGGTTCGGGTTACCCCGTTCTCTTCAGTCCTCTGTGGACGAGAGCCTCATTATTCCTGTACGGATCTGCTCCGGTTACAGTCGTTTCTGCCAACATCATCCGTCTGGGCATGAGAGTCGCTGACGACTAAAACAAACTCCCTGTGGATGGATTATTTAAATCACACTAAAGGCCAAACGTCGTTACTTTCACTTGCATTTGCCAAAAGCTTTATCAAGAAGTCAGTTCGCCCATTTCCTCGAACCCATGGCCGTGATTCTAGTGTTTGAGCTACAGGAGTGTAAATAAGCAGAAGATTCGGGTGTGCACAAGCACATCTTGGCAAATCCGTCTGAACAGGTGCATTATGGGTAATGGCATACTCAGCGTGACCTCAGAACACGGACAGAAAAGTCCCAGTGGCAGTTCTGAAATCCCCGTCAGGCGGTTTCACTTCTCTAGTGTCGCTTTCAAATCCGTCCAATGATCCAACACTGTAAATACTGCAGACAAACACCTGCAGCACACACACACACACACACACACACACACACAGTTCCGAGGAATGATGGACAGACTGTGACGGAGGGTCACAAGACAGGAAGAAGTGTGAAGTTCACCAACAGCCGTTCAAAA
>CM040931.1:1637795-1640295 GCA_023029165.1 Gobiocypris rarus | reverse complement strand
ACGTCTCACCTTCCCTTCCTGAAACCACATCATCACAGGAGGAAAAGGGGGAAAACATCTGCTGAATGGTGTCAATGATACACGATTTAACACTTCACTTCACTAAAAACTCTTCAATTGATCAGTTTTTGCTTCTAGACAGCAATGAAATGGAGAAGTGTGTGTGACTCTGTGTGTGTGAGGGGCACGATGCGGAAGAGCATTAGTGTGATTGGTTTACACAACATCAGATTATTGGAGTGCATTTCACATGAAAATTCATTTTTTAGTTAAAAGCTTTTTGAGTGGAGTTATTTCAGAAAAACTGTTGCCCTTTCATCAAGTTCTCCCGTTGTTTTCCCAGATTAGTCCCAGGAGTCATGCTGTAGTCTTCAGATGTGAACATCATTTCCATGTGAACATCATTTTTTTGTGTGTGTGTGTGTGTGTGTGTGTGTGTGTGTGTGTGTGTGTGATGGGTAGGTTTAGGGGCAGTGTAGGGGATAGAAAATACGGTTTGTACAGTATAAAAACCATTACGCCTATGGAATGTCCCCACAAAACATGTGTGTGTGTGTGTGTGTGTGTGTGTGTGTGATGGGTAGGTTTAGGGGCAGTGTAGGGGATAGAAAATACGGTTTGTACAGTATAAACTGCATTACGCCTATGGAATGTCCCCACAAAACATGTGTGTGTGTGTGTGTGAGTGTGTGTGTGAGTATGTGTGTGTGTGTGTGTGTGTGTGTGTGTGTGTGTGAGTATGTGTGTGTGTGTGTGTGTGTGTGTGTGTGTGAGTATGTGTGTGTGTGCGTGTGTGTGTGTGTGTGTGAGTATGTGTGTGTGTGTGTGTGAGTGTGTGTGTGTGTGTGTGTGTGTGTGTGTGTGTGTGTGTGTGTGAGTATGCAGGAGGGCTGCTGAACTGGCAGCCAAGCGGTTTTTCCTAGAACACGACGGGATGTTTCCAGGAACCCGGACACTGTGGATCAGCTCCAGACTCGAGCGCTGCGCCGGCTTCATTAGGGCGGTCTCACATGTTTCAATCCCAGAATGCACTGCGATAAACAAGATTATAAACACACAGAAAAAGAATGAATAAAAATAGTTGAATCCAATCATTTTTACTCCATATTTGCGTGTGTGCTCCCGAACCCGACCGCTCCCTCCTCCTGCTGCTTACTCAACCGCCTGGCGCTCATCCCGGAGCGGATCTAGTGTCCTGCCCTTGCTCTGTTCAACACCCGATCAGCTTCTCTAAATCACCTCCTTCTGAGGATATAAAGCGATCCGGACGTTTGACCCGGCCGGTGGGATTCTGGACATATCCTCTGCTCCTGTGACAGCGGCTCGACCTCTGACCTTCGCTCAGAGAGAGAGAGAGAGCATCTGAAGGTGTCGCTCATGCCCGCCCGTCCAAGATCTCCCCTAACGTGTGACCGATGGCGTGGCTCATATGATTTGGGTTTGCTCCAGACCGCTTGATTATTATTTTGTCTGAGTTATATGTAAGGATATCAGACCGTCTGTTTTTACCTGAGCAAGGTGTGGTCATGTCTGAAACCTGTCAAGATGCTTGTGCTTCTGCATGTCTCTCAGCTCGGAGGACAATATTACTTGATTGGAAATAATAAAAAAACACCTTTAGTTTCACTCTGGCTTAGTGATGCAATGCTGTTCTCAAAATTGGAGAAAATGTAATATTCTCTTAGAGGATCCACCGGCGTTTTTATTCTGAATGGACTCCGATGATCTGTGTGTAACTCTTCCCCCTGATGAAATGATGAACACTGAACAAACAAACGATCAGACACGATCGAATAAACACCAGGTCAAGGTCCTCGATGTGTGTAATATCAGAACTTTGAGATTCTATTTCTTCCACTTTTTTATATATATTTTTTATTTTAAACTGTTCTGGGGTGGGTTGAGGGTAAGGGGAATTTGAAAAACAACTTTAGGAGTAGTGGTACGTGCGTGTGTGTGTGTGTGTGTGTGTGATGGTAGGGTGTGTGTGTGTGTGTGTGTGTGTGTGTGTGTATGTGTGTGTAAAACACTAAATAACTAAATTTTTTACAGTATTTTTTTGTAATTTTACATTACGTTTGAAACCATGTAAAATTACAAACAATATCTGTAACAACTTGACCATTATTTTAAGGATTTAGAGTAATTCTCATTTTTTATACAGTATTCTTAAATTACACACAAATGTATCTGTAATTAAATATGTAGCTCATTATATTAAAGGTTTATGTCCATACTAACAATTTAACAATATTCTTTTAATTTTAAGGTAAATCTTATTTTTTTTATTTACACTGTAAAAATAAAATCGTAAAAAAAACGGTAAATGATCGTCAGCTGCTAAACAAAAAATGTAAAATTAAAGTAAAATATATTCATTTAAACATGGAAAAATCTGTAAAATAACATTGTTTAAAAACTTTTAATGAGAATTTCTGTAAAGAAAAACTTTATTTGAATTAAGAAATTTTACTTTAATTTTACATTTTTTGTTTGGCAG
>CM040931.1:1620295-1632795 GCA_023029165.1 Gobiocypris rarus | reverse complement strand
CGGATTGAAAATGGGATGGCATTAAAGCTCATGTGTGTGGAAAGGCAGGCGTCACAACACTGTTGGCGTATAGTGTGTATGCAGATAACGATGCGATCGCTTATAGGATCTATCAGCCTGCATGGTTTCATGACAGAACTCAGTATGTGATATGAGCCGTGTGTCAGACATAAACTACATGAGCAGAAACAGCGTCGCGTCTCGTATCAAAGTAACCTTGACGAGCACGGCAGCGCCTCATGCGTGTGCGTGTGAAGATGGGTCTGAATAATGAGCGAGCCGTGTTTCAGCTGCGTCCCATTAACCTTCCCATCCGCACGAGATCAAAGAGGGAGCCGGGAGGGGCCGGCGGAGGGATCAGCTGTTGCGCGGTTGTTGCACCATCGCTTGAGCCGACATGAGAGAGATTTCTCACAGATGTTCAAATATGTATGAAGACGATTTCACAGACCTGCCGGGCCAATCGAACACTGGGACGCAGAGGGAGGATACAGATCACAGGGAAAATCGATGGAGAGAGACTGTTGGCAGTTCTGTGAGGCAAAAGAGAGAAATAAATGCACGGCCTTTTGAGTGGAACAGAGCTCGAATGAAATCATCCCGTAAAACACGTCTAACCGAACACTGGTGAACTCCAGCACTGGGCCCTTTTCCTTTTTTCCAGAGCGAAATCTCTTGTCCTTGTTCCCTGCCTGTTATGACCTGGTTTTCCTCGCAACCTTCAGTAATCTTTCTCTCAGATGTGTGTGTGTGTGTGTGTGTGTGTGTGTGAGAGAGAGTAGCGGGTAGAAGATAAAGAAAATAAGGCATCATGAAAGCAACAGACATGAAGAGAAACTACAAAGAGCTCAAGAACAGGCGAGCGGAGGCTTCTCACGCAGAGACAGAGATTTGTTTCCGTTTGGAAGCAGCGCCTCTCGATCTTTCTCTACAAGACAAAACAAACTGATCTACTATTAAAGCTTCTTCTGTGATCAAGATTATAAAATGAATGCGGCCCAAACCGTTCCACTAAACTCGCCTGTTCTGACTCTGACACACACACACACACACACACACTCACACACACACACACACACACACACACACACACACACACACACACACACACACACACACACACACACACACACACACACACACACACACACACACCTACTCACACACACACACCTACTCACACACTCACTCTCTCTCACACACACACACACACACACACACACACACACACACACACACACACACACACACACACACACACACACACACACATGTTGTGTTTCCATGTTTTATGGGGACATTCCATAGGCGTAATGCATTTTATACTGTACAAACTATATTTTCTATCCCCCTACACTGCCCCTGCCCCTAAACCTACCCATCACAGGAGACATGCTGCATTTTTACATTTTCTAAAAACATCACTTAGTGTGATTTATAAGATGTTTTCCTCATGGGGACAAAAAATGTCCCCACAAGGACAAAAATTTGGATATTGCCATCTTTGTGGGGACATTTTGTCCCCATACCGTAGGGATTACCAGTCCACACACACACACACACACACACACACACACACACACCTACTCACACACTCACTCTCTCACACACACACACACACACACTCACTCACACTCACACACATACACACACACACACACACACACACACACACTCTCTCACACACACACACACACACACACACACACACACACACACACACACACACCTACTCACACACTCACTCTCTCACACACACACACACACACACACACACACACACACACACACACACACTCACACTCACACTCACACACATACACACACACTCTCACACACACACACACACACACACACTCACTCACTCACACTCACACTCACACACATACACACACACTCTCTCTCTCACACACACACACACACACACACAGCGGTGTGTTCAGCGACGCTGCTCTCCAGATGTGATGGCTGTGCTTGTGTTTATTTTCTTACCCACAGATCTGCAGGATCAAAGGTCAAGTGACTGCGAGATAAGCCCTGCCCAATGAATGGAGAGGGGCGGGGCCAGCCATGCCTCACCGGTTAATAACTACCATATGCCTTATCATCCTGGTTTATTCATTACACTTTGACATTGGTGAAGATATATTTGTCACTCCAAATACTTTGAATTTTTTAATAAATTTGTATTGTTTTATTGTGTTTTTAATAATAAAAAAGTACAATGTTAAAATATATATTTATGTACTTATTTATATTTAATTAAAAACATAATTTCTTGTTTTTTCTTGTTTTCTATATTTTTTTAAATAATAATTTACAGATCAGGCATAACATTATTACCACCTTCTAATATTGTGTTGGTCCCCCTTTTGCTGTCGAGGCATGGACTCCTGAAGGTGTGCTGTGGTATCTGACACCAAGATGTTAGCAGCAGATCCTTTAAGTCCTGCTCAATTGGATTGAGATCTGGGGAATTTGGAGGCCAAGTCAACACCTCAAACTCGTTGTTGTGCTCCTCAAACCATTCCTGAAGCATTTGTGCTTTGTGTCAGGAGCATTATCCTGCGGGAAGAGCCACAGCCACCAGGGAATACCGCTTTCCATGAAAGGCTGTACATGGTCTCAGCAATGCTTAGGTAGGTGGGACGTGTCAAAGGAACATCCACATGGATGGCAGGACCCAAGGTTTCCCAGCAGAACATTGCCCAAAGCATCACCTCCGCCGGCTCGCCTTCTTCCCATAGTGCATCCTGGGGCCATGTGTTCCCCAGGTAAGCCACACACACACACCCGGCCATCCACGTGATGTAAAAGAACACGTGATCATCAGACCAGGCCACCTTCTTCCATTGCCCGTGGTCCAGTTCTGATGCTCACGTGCCTCTGTTGGTGCTTTCGGCGGGGGTCAGGGGTCAGCATGGGCACCCTGACTGGTCAGCGGCTATGCCGCCCCATACGCAACAAACTGCGATGCTCTGTGTATTCTGAGCCCTTTCTATCAGAACCAGCATTAACTTCTTGAGCAGTTTGAGCTCCAGTAGCTCGTCTGTTTGATCGGACCACACGGGCCAGCCTTCGCTCCACACGTGCATCAATGAGCCTGGGCCGCCCATGACCCTGTGGCCGGTTCTCCACTGTTCCTTCCTTGGAGCACTTTTGATAGATCCTGACCACTGCAGACCGGGAACACCCCACAAGAGCTGCAGTTTTGGAGATGCTCTGACCCAGTCGTCTAGCCATCACAATCTGGCCCTTGTCAAACTCGCTCAAATCCTTACGCTTGCCCATTTTTCCTGCTTCTAACACATCAACTCTGAGGACAAAATGTTCACTTGCTGCCTAATATATCCCACCCACTAACAGGAGCCGTGAGGAAGAGATCATCAGTGTAACTCACCGGTCATAATGTTATGCCTGATCACACACACACACACACATATGTTGTGTTTTCATGTTTTATGGGGACATTCCATAGGCGTAATGCATTTTATACTGTACAAACCGTATTTTCTAGTCCCCTACACTGCCCCTAAACCTACCTATTACACACACACACACACACACACACACACACACACACACACACACACACACACACACACACACACACACACACACACACACATCCTTCAGGCCAGCCAAAGTGCAAATCTCTGTGTTGTGCAACTCTTGTCAAACAGAGCCTGCGGAAAGACCTGCTACACATTAACAAATGAGGTCAGAGCGAACGTTCCTTCGTCTTTCATGTCTTGGGCTCACGCTGGGCGGATCTCTCGAAGCTTTCCTTTAACACATCTCACCACAGCCGTCTCCGTGGAAGGGACGGATACGAGAGATCCACTTTAAAGGGCCAATCTCTGAGATCTGGCTTCCTGTAATCGGACACCGCAGCTCGGGAGAATGAGGCCGGAATGATATTTCACTCCCACTCCCAGAACTGGCCTCTCTGAGGAAAACTGTCATTCCTGCGCCGAATAATGAAGGGAGTGAAAGACGGCAGGCCAGAGTCACATGGGAAGGATTTCACACGGTCTCTCTGAACTCGGCCACACGTACAGACGAAACTACATAAAGCATCTCTAATGAGCCCAAGGCTTTGATTAATTATGCTCCTGGAGTTATTGAAGGCCGTTTCATCGTTCAGCTCATCCTGCCGTTTGATTGGTTATTCTCAAGCCTAAAACATTACTCTCAGTAACCCACATAACGTTCACTAGCTCCCTCCGTCTCTGAGCGCCTCTGACGAGCTTCACCATCGCTTAAACCCGCACTAACGCTTCTGAACTCAAACAGTGGCGATCGCACTGCCGCGGTAATTAATAACGTAACCGTAGAATACAGAGAATATATTATTATAATTAAGCTGGCTTGAAAAAGTCTAGATCATGTTAGCATCATGCTAATGTGTGCTAGCAAATGCTAACAACACATTTAATCATGCTAGCAACATGCTGATTTGTGATAGCAACAATCTTAAAATATGATAGCAGTGTGTTAAATCATGTTAGCAAAATGCTAAGTCATGCTAACAACACGTTAAATCATGCAAGAAATATGCTAATTTGTCTTAAACCATGCCGGCAAACACATTAGTTAAATCATGCCAACAAATTGCTAATTCATGCTAAAACATGATAATAACTCTAAACATGTTAAATCATGCTAGTAAACATGTTAATTCATGTTATCAACATGTTAAATCATGCTAGCAAAATTATAATTCATGATAGCAGGACATTAAATCATGTTAACAAAATGGTAAAACATGCTAAATCATGCTAGAAAACATTAAACATGTTAAACATGCAATTAATGTTAAATCATGCTAGCAAAATGTTAATTCATGTTTAAACATTGATAGCAACATTAAATCATGTTAGCAAAATGCTAAATCATTCAAAAAAACATGCTAATTTGTGTTAAAACATGCTAGAAACATGTTAAACCATGCTAGCAACATGTTAATTTGTGATAGCAGCATGTTAAAACTGGCTAGCAACACGGTAAATCATGCTAGCAACATGCTAATTAATGCTAATATTTTTCTGATAGACTGTATTGCCTAATCTTTAAACTATTTTAAATTTCAAACTGAAAACTTCAATCTTTTTCAAGCCAGCTTAAAGTTTGTCTATGAACGTTCGTATCTAGTTATAAACTATATGTCAGTAAACTGACCGCAGATTTAACGACTCGCACACGCCGCTCATCCCTTATGTTGCTTCCCGACTGATGTTTGCTCTCCCGCAGGTAACCAGGCAACAAATGTGCCTTTCCTGACCCGTCCCGGGCTATATTTGGAGCGCTCCTCCAGATAAAGGCCTGCAGTCACCGGGACACGAGTTCCTTTCTTGGTGTTGCTGAGCGTGTGATGGATGGCCGTGACGCTTCGCCTGTATTCTGGCTAATTATAGTGAGAGCAACTGCTGGAAATATCTGCCCCGCATTCCTCCTCTCGCCGGGACACTGAGCGCAGGGGCCCAGGAATGTGATCCGGGGTGTTTGGCTTTTCTTCTCTGTGTGTGTGTGTGTGTGTGTGTGATACACCAGGAGCCCTGAGGCCAAAGGGCCAAAACTGCTGACGTGGCAAACACGATCCTTCACTGCGCAGACATTCTCGACCGCCGCCTTCAATCCACGAGCTTTGAAAATACAATTTCCATCAGATCTCCATTACTTTTCAATTAATACAAAAAATAGCTTAAAGTTTGAGAATCTTGTGATTTTATGATTAAAACGAGAGCAAATCTCTGCCAGTGTGTTCATAAAGATCTGCTTCGTTCAGATGAGAGATGTTCAGACCCAATGACTGAGATCTGCTCTGGAGCTCAAACTCACTTCAGTTTCTCAGAAAGCAAGACTTCATTTGGTTTGTTTTTGTGCTGGAAAACAGAAATCCTGATTTATGGATCTACGCATTTAATGTTTTATGAACTCGGTGTGATTGTTCTGTCCTCTGCTCTAAAGGTCAGATCTGCCGGACTCTCACTCATCTTCGGAACACTAATGGAGAGATCTGGGATGAGATGGAGAGATCTGGGATGAGATGGAGAGATCTGGGATGAGATGGAGAGATCAGGGATGAGATGGAGAGATCTGGGATGAGATGGAGAGATCTGGGATGAGATGGAGAGATCTGGGATGAGATGGAGAGATCTGTGGAGAGATCTGGGATGAGATGGAGAGATCTGGGATGAGATGGAGATCTGGGATGAGATGGAGAGATCTGGGATGAGATGGAGAGATCTGGGATGAGATGGAGAGATCTGTGGAGAGATCTGGGATGAGATGGAGAGATCTGGGATGAGATGGAGAGATCTGTGGAGAGATCTGGGATGAGATGGAGAGATCTGGGATGAGATGGAGGGATTTCTGTCCTCCATTGACAGGCTAAGCAACTTCCACTGATGCTTCAGAAGCTCATAAAGAGATCTGATCCGTACGGATTATTCCAGATGTTCGGAAGAGACTCCATGGCTTTATATGAGGAAGGAAAGTCTGACGGGTTTGAGCGACATTAGGGCAAGGAAATGATCCCGGGATTCTCATTAATGGGTGAACTGGCCCTTTAAGAGTCTGAGCGACTGCTGATTTATTCACACATCTGACCAATCCTGTGCATTATACAGTAAATTACAGTTTTATGAATGGATTCGGTCCATATTTTCTGCATCACAGAAACCATAGAGCCCTGATTTAATGCCATGATATTGAATTTAAGGCCTTAAATTGTGGAAGGTCAAATGTTCAAATAAAACTGTAAGACTCGTGGAAACGCTGAGTAACATTAATAGAGCTCTCAAAACATTAGCACTACATTATTTTTATTCTGAAACATTCAACGCACATCTAACGGTTTTTAAATGTTACTATGTAACGCTTCGATAGTGTTTGTAAATGATGGAACATTCCCTTGATGTTTTTGCATAAACATGAAACAAACACTTTGAATTCTGGACACTAATAATGTTCAATATTCAGAAATAATGTTTCCATAAAAATATCAGACATTAAACTGAGTTGAATTTGTATAAAATTGCTTACTTTGACGAGTTAAACCAGTAGTGTCATAACTTCATGATCATATTATTTTTAGTGTGGGAACGTTACCAAATGTCCTTAGAACTTATTTTTGTTAGCTGGGAACATAAATAACCGTAAGTCAAGCATACGCATATTACATCACATAACCTCAGAACTAATATCAGCTCTTTCTACAAACGGTTATAAGAGGGGAAGGATCTTTATTAGCATCTATGGCTCAATGAAGAACCTTAAACGCCCATGAACTCTCTAGAAAATGGGGTTTTGATTCCCCAAAGAATCTTTTTCCCATCTAAAGAGCCTTTTGTGCAGTGGAAAGACTGTGTGAATGTTGGAACTGAAAGAGTGTGGATCATAAGTGGAAAAAGGTTCTTCAGATTATTAAACAAATCTCCACACTAAAGACACATCCATGAAAGAGTGCATTGATAAAAATCCCCTTTTACACCGGGAAGCGACTCTAAGCTACTGTTTCTTATTGAAATCAAGCGTTTTTCAGTCTCAAAAAAGCAAGCCAGGCATAAACAAGCCCTGTGAAAACTGGAGATGAGGTCTTTCTGAAACTGGGAATTAAGAATCCATGACCCCGGAGCCCAAAACCAGTCATAATCTCACATGGCTCAAAAATATCCATTTTTCTTTCATGCCAAAAATCATTAGGATATCAAGATCATGCTCCATGAAGATATTTTGTAAATTTCCATATCAGAAATGTATTATTAGTAATTCCTTTGCACAACTTTAAAGGAGATTTCCTCAATATTTAGATGTTTTTGCACCCTCAGATTCTCAGATATTATCCTAACAAACCACACATCAGTGACATTTATTCAGCTTTCAAAAAACGAACCCGTAAGGCTGGTTTTGTGGTCCAGGGTCACAAATATGAAGTCAAGCTCCAGTCACCTCACCATAAACAACGGGTGCAAACCTCGGGTGTGACAGTAAGCATCCCTGAGTCTGTTCCCCTCGGGGTGTTGAGTTTCCCCCAGCTCGCGCTCCATCACACCGCTAACGTTTGCTTTTGATTCGGATTCAAACCCTGCATGCTGCCACCGGGCCATGACTTTACCTCACACACGCGTGTCGACCGAGGCACAGACACAACTAACACTTTAAGGAAAGATTCAATTTGAAGTTGCACAGATTCAAGTTTACCAAAAAGCTAAGCCACCGCGGCTTTCCTGGTGGTGAAGGGGTTAACCGGAGCACATGTGACTTGTGTAAGAACACAGATCTCCATTCACAGGGAAGAGGAGGCGGCCGACCGTGACTCAGGAATTCCAGCACAGCCGTCACGTGATCCACACATTAAGCACACGCCACAGCACCGTCGAACGTTATAGTCAGACGCGCGATTGGTTGATGCTTTGAGCCCTCACGATAATTAATGCATCTGAGCAGTCGATTTGATTATTACAATAAGGTTCCATTTGTGAACTAAAGCATGCATTAATCTTAGCCGATGTGCATGTCAACATTGCATTGCATTCGCATTATGGGTTATTGGAGAGAGTTTAGAAACCAGATCTTTTCAGAGCTGCACGTCATCCTACCGCAGCTGAAACGCTCTTTATCCCGCAGGAAAGGCCAGATCATTGACGAGCTCTAACTGGCAGCATGTGAATAAAAATAGACGCGAGTGTCGTCTTGCACACGGCATTGGGTTTCTCACATGCAGGCCGAAAACAATGCGATACAAGTCACGGCTCGCGTGTTAAAAAGGACAGATACTCTTCCAAATTCAAGCATTCTTGGGTTACCGTAGCTTTGCACAGTCGTGATATCAGTTACCATTATCAAGGCTATGAATTCCCAGCATGCACCGAGATAAGATCTTCCGCTTGCATCATCCAGCAGATAATAAGCCGACCACACACACGTCAGATTGTTATTACAAGGTCAGAAATTGTATTTGGCAATTCTTAAACAAGTGCATACAATACAGCTGAAAGCGTTTGAGTGTTTGCCAAGTGCTTAAAGAGTATTAGTCACATTCTGTGTTTAAACATGGACTGCCACCAGCTCTACAGATACAGGAGCGCTCGGGGGGGGGGTGTACATATCCTCCGGAAAATATAGAAACACAATGTATTCAAAAAAAGGGAGTCAAAAAAATTATACAGCCATGTTTAGCGAGTGTCCCTTCAGTTCTTATGTACATGTCCGGTGGTTAGGATCACGGGTCCCGCTCCTTTTTCACCTTTACATCCCCGGCCAAAATGGTGGCGATCTCGCCCTGCATGAACGCCCAGGGCACGTTGGAGCCGACCAGCGGGCATTTCTCTCCGCTAGGGCAGTAAACCTCTCCGGTCGCTCCCTGCTGTTTGATGCTCTCGCGGGAACACGGGAAGCAGAACTTGTGCGAGGGCACGGACGGGCACTGGACGAAATGTGTGTCCTCCAGGCGCTCGTGGCACAGTGTGCAGCACAACGGCACGCTCCCGGGAGGCACCGAGGAATCCGGAGCGCTCTGCGGGTCCATGCCCGGGCCCAGGGCGAGCCGCCTCTGCCCACCGGAGGGAGACTGAGGGCTCCCGCTGTTCCTCCGGCCCGCCGGGGTCGTGGAGTGCACCTGGGAGCCGCCGTCCTTGGGAGAGCCGGTTCCCGCATTGTCCGCCGCCAGGATGAGCGCCGCCATGGGAGACTGGTTCTGCACGGCGGGGCCGCCTCGGGGGTGGTGCGCGGGTGTGGGGGTGGTGCGCGGGTGCGGGGAGACGGTCGAGGGCGGAGCCGAGAATCCCGCGGAGGGAGCCGGCAGCCACGCCGGAGCCTCACCGTTGAGCTTAGCGGCAGAGCTCTCCCCATCCGGCTCCGGAGAGGGTTTCCTCTTAATCCCCCGGGAGTGCTTACCACGGTCTGGGAGAGAGAGAGAGAGAGAGAGAGAGCAATCACACACTGACCGTAGAGACGGGCAGACACAGACAGAACTGCCCAGAGAGAGCCGCCTCTGCCCATCCTGCACAGCTGGAGAAGTGGAGACAGAGACACACTTCCTCACCAGCTGCACTAACTACTCACTCACTCACTCACTCACTCACTCACTCACTCACACACTCACACACTCACACACTCACACACTCACTCACACACTCACACACTCACACACTCACACACTCACTCACTCACTCACACACTCACTCACACACTCACACACTCACTCACTCACTCACACACTCACTCACTCAAACACTCACTCACTCACACACTCACTCACTCACTCACACACTCACTCACTCAAACACTCACTCACTCACACACTCACACACTCACTCACTCACTCAAACACTCACTCACTCACTCACTCACCACCACTCACTCACACACTCACACACTCACTCACCACACACTCACTCACCACCACCACCACTCACACACTCACACACTCACACACTCACTCACCACACACTCACACACTCACACACTCACACACTCACACACTCACTCACCACCACTCACACACTCACTCACTCACACACTCACACACTCACACACTCACTCACTCACTCACTCACCACTCACACACTCACACACTCACTCACACACTCACACACTCACTCACTCACCACTCACACACTCACACACTCACTCACTCAAACACTCAAACACTCAAACACTCACTCACACTCACTCACTCCCACTCACCACACACACTCACACTCACACACTCACTCACTCACCACTCACCACCACTCACTCACTCACCCACCACCACTCACTCACCACTCACCACTCACCACTCACTCACCACTCACCACACACTCACCACCACTCACTCACCACTCACTCACCACCACCACCACACACTCACTCACCACACACTCACACACTCACACACACTCACTCACTCACTCACTCACCACTCACTCACCACCACCACACTCACTCACCACACACTCACCACACACTCACTCACTCACCACCCACCACCACTCACTCACCACCACTCACCACACACTCACCACTCACTCACTCACGACGACGCACGCATCGCACGCACGACGCACGCACGCACGCACGCACGCACGCACGCACTCACTCACTCACTCACCCACCCACTCACCACCACTCACACACTCACACACTCACTCACACTCACACACTCACCACTCACCACTCACACACTCACACACTCACTCACTCAAACACTCAAACACTCAAACACACACTCACTCACTCACTCACCACTCACACACTCACACACTCACACACTCACTCACTCACTCACTCACCACTCACTCACCACTCACTCACTCACACACTCACTCACTCACTCACCACTCACCACCACTCACTCACTCACACACTCACTCACCACTCACTCACTCACTCACCACTCACCACTCACACACTCACTCACTCACACACTCACACACCACACACACCTCCACCACTCTCACACCACTCACTCACTCACTCACCACTCACCACTCACCACCACTCACCACCACTCACTCACACACTCACTCACCACCACACTCACTCACACACTCACTCACTCACCACTCACTCACTCACTCACCACTCACTCACTCACTCACTCACCACTCACCACTCACTCACCACTCACTCACTCACCACGCACTCACTCACTCACGCACGCACGACGCGACGCGACGCACGACGCACGCGACGACGCGACGCGACGCACGCACGCGACGCGACGCGACGCGACGCACGCACGCGACGCACGCACGCATGACGCACGCACGCACGCACGCACGCACTCACTCACGCACTCACTCACTCACGCACTCACTCACTCACTCACTCACTCACTCACTCACTCACTCACTCACTCACTCACTCACTCACACACTCACTCACTCACTCACTCACTCACTCACTCACCACTCACTCACACACTCACCACTCACTCACTCACTCACTCACCACCACTCACTCACACACTCACTCACCACACACTCACACACTCACTCACTCACTCACTCACTCACTCACTCACCACCACTCACCACACACACTCACTCACCACACACTCCCTCACACACTCACTCACACACTCACCACACACTCACTCACTCACACACTCACACACACACACTCACTCACTCACGCACTCACGCACTCACTCACGCACTCACGCACTCACACCTCACCACGCACTCACACACTCACCACACTCCACCACACACTCACCACACACTCACTCACCACTCACCACTCACTCACGCACTCACGCACTCACGCACTCACTCACCACCACCACTCACCACTCACCACCACCACTCACTCCACCACCACCACTCACTCACACACTCACTCACCACCACCACTCACTCACTCACGCACTCACCACCACTCACCACCACCACACACTCACTCACGCACTCACTCACTCACCACTCACTCAATCACTCAATCACTCACTCACCACCACCACTCACTCACACACTCACCACCACACACTCACCACTCACACACTCACACAC
>CM040931.1:1590295-1615295 GCA_023029165.1 Gobiocypris rarus | reverse complement strand
CAAGGTAACCCCTAAAGCTCCTCTTAAGCTGGTTAAGTAGAATTGGAACATCCCTCACCTAACGGCCTTGTCTTGAGAGACTCACCCCTCGTTACTTTGATTGGATGGCTGATTTTATATAGTCCAGTGAATCCTTTAAATCTACTTTACGGGGATATTGCGTGTTTACTGGGGATTTGATGGGGCTTGATAGAGTAGTGACTTAGTTTACTAGGTGAAATTAATCATGTTACAGTATGCATTTAATTTTAAATATATATATATATATATAGGTCATGATCTGGCATAACATTATGACCACTTTCCTAATATTGCGTTGGCCCCCCTTTTGCAGCCTTCATCCCATAGTGCATCCTGGTGCCATGTGTTCCTCAGGCCACCTTCTTCCATTGCTCCGTGGTCCAGTTCTGATGCCCATGTCCCACTGTTGGTGCTTTCGGCGGGGTCAGGGGTCAGCATGGGCACTCTGACTGGTCAGCGGCTATGCCGCCCCATACGCAACAAACTGCGATGCTCTGTGTATTCTGAGCCCTTTCTATCAGAACCAGCATTAACTTCTTGAGCAGTTTGAGCTCCAGTAGCTCGTCTGTTTGATCGGACCACACGGGCCAGCCTTCGCTCCACACGTGCATCAATGAGCCTGAGCCGCCCATGACCCTGTGGCCGGTTCTCCACTGTTCCTTCCTTGGAGCACTTTTGATAGATCCTGACCACTGCAGACCGGGAACACCCCACAAGAGCTGCAGTTTTGGAGATGCTCTGACCCAGTCGTCTAGCCATCACAATCTGGCCCTTGTCAAACTCGCTCAAATCCTTACGCTTGCCCATTTTTCCTGCTTCTAACACATCAACTCTGAGGACAAAATGTTCACTTGCTGCCTAATATATCCCACCCACTAACAGGAGATCATCAGTGTTATTCACCGGACATAATGTTATGCCTGATTAGTGTATAAAATCCAGTAAATGCTTCATTCCTCTTTTTATTCTGAATTTTAATGAATGCGAGCCAAAGGATCAGATTATTCATATCAAACTGATGGTAAGTCATTGTCTGTGTGAAAACTGTTTCAAATTATGAAACTTAAAACATTAAAACTGATTAAAACAGCGGAGCTATATTAATCCATTATATAAATAAATCCAGATTGGTATGTCATGTGAAATTGTTATTTTAAATTCAAAAAATTCAACATCATCATAAAACTAATATGCAGTGTTTGTTTTTTTTCCTCAGGAACTACTTCAGCAAAAAGAAAGAGGCAAAAATCCAGTTCAGCGTTCCACAGACTTTAATAAGCCCGTCTGAGGTTTCCTGGAATTGTCGGCCAGACGGATCCTTTGCACACACATTCTGACAGTGTGTCCCGCTTAGCTGAGTCACATGGGAAGAATCGGAGAGATCCAGATCGGAGAGATTGGGTTAGACACTGAGAAAGAGACAGTGGTGGTGTCTAGATGATCTCAGCCATCTGAGACCTGAGACAAACATCACTGGATTGGGACATGTGTTTAAAGAGCAGCTATTCAGCGTTTATCCATCTCTCGAGTGTGTGATCTCTCTATCAGTGTTCCTGAACTCCTGAAACGCCTCCGTCTTGAGCTTCCATCCCGGAATCAACACGCCACAATATTCCTCATTATAATAATTCATGCAGGATAAAGGGGCGGGGCCTGGTTGAGTTAGTCAGTCGTGTGTTGAAGCTGCTGGTTATGGTAAAAGGCGGGACATTTCCCAAACACCAATCACAACACACCGCTCCAGCCGACCAATCAGAGAACAGTGTGCTGTTCAGAAGGCGGGGCTTCATAGAGACAGGAACTAAACAGAGCGTTACTGACAGACTGGGAAGAGAGGAGCCGCAACAATGGAGAATATGAGGAATAATCCACACTAAAGCGGGAAAACCTGCTCTAGGAGAGCCAGAACACAACAGGGCATCATATGGGCTCTTCAGTTAAATTAAACATAAAAACTTCCCAAGCTGAGAGAACACATTGTGTGGTTAACTTGACCGTTCTGAAGGCTGTAAGTTAGAGATCATCGGCTGATGCAATGCGATGAGAGCGCGCTCAGATCCTCTTCTGTGTTACTCACACACACTGCCACCCGTTAATAATTAAACAAAAAGCTTTGTACGGCACGCTTTGATGTGTTAAAGCCGTTTAATATTTAAACAGCACATTTTCCAATTAAGCATTCTCAGTTTAATCTTCTGGTGGACGGAGCGGTGCTTGCTGCGTGCAGAATCGCGCATTATACAAATAGCCTTAATGTGAATAACGTAATCCAGTCGAGCACTTCTGTTAACTGTGTTGTTAAACCGGCTCTTCCCCGAGCGCAGCGCTTCGAGCCGTGCATTGAATGTGTCTAATCAGTGATGTAATTGCATGTTCTGCTAATGTTGTGAACATTACCTCTTGCCCAGTGAGAGTCTCGTGTCTGATTGGTTGGCTCGCCGCACAGGAAGGCGTAACTATGGGGACCACGGCTTTATCTGGATAGCCTGTGTGACAAAACCACTTCCTGTTTACAATGTTTTGGTCGCATTCCCTTTTCATGTCAGCAGACCTCCCGCACGCAGTGAAATACACTCGACAGGAAAAGAACTGTGTCCACGTCTGGCTCTCGTCTGCGTTATTTACCCTCTCCCGGGATGGAAAGCCTTTGATTTAATGTGATTGAAAAGCATTTGGATTTCCTGCTGAGTGTGCATGCAGTAAATCTCAGCATCACCTTGATGGAGCGCGGGTAAAGGGCGGGACGGAAGGGGATATTTCTCTCGGATTCAGTGCAGAAACACACCACACCGGAGGAGAGATATACAACAACATTGCAGATAACCATGTCCGTCGTGTGTTATAATGTTTAGCTATAACCCATAAATATCAGTGTGCTGAACTCAAACAGGACAGGAACTTTGGCCCCGGGGCCGTAGCTGGAGATTGAATCACGCTTTCTCTCTCTCGCTCTTTGTTTTTATGCCAGTCTGTCTCGCTCCCTCCTCTCGCTCTCGCCATAATCCTCTTTGCAGGCTTGGAAACTGGAGTGGCGTGCTTCCAAGGCAAAGGTTGATGGGAAAGCGAGCATGCTGCCAAGCGGGCCCCAGTTGCCGGTGTTAGAAGCACACACATCTTTGTTCTCTGAGACCTGGTGTCCCGCCAAGAGCCTCATTTCTGTCTCTGCATTATGGTTGTTCTGGATGAGCGCCAAACTACAGACTCTCTCTCTCTCTCTCTCTCTCTCTGTCTCTCGCTCTCTCTCTCTCTCTCTGTCTCTCTCTCTCTCTCTCTCTCTCTCTCTCTCTCTCTCTCTCTCTGTCTCTCTCTCTCTCTCTCTCTCTCTGTCTCTCTCTCTCTCTCTCTCTCTCTCTCTCTCTCTCTCTCTCTCTCTCTCTCTCTCTCTCTCTCCCTCTCTCATCCCGCATCCATTACTTCTTTCCGCTGCCAAACATTCTGCAGTTGCCATGGCAGCCGTGAGGCTGGAACTTTGGAGCAACGCAGCCAATGATTCACCAGAGATTCCAGCTGCAGCACATCTGCTGGAGAACAACAACAACAGCAGCGGAGAGATAAACCCATTAAAGGGTCCATAACACACACACACACACACACATGTTGTGTTTCCATGTTTTATGGGGACATTCCATAGGCGTAATGCATTTTATACTGTACAAACCGTATTTTCTATCCCCTACACTGCCCCTGACCCTAAACCTACCCATCACAGGAGACATGCTGCATTTTTACTTTTTCAAAAACATCACTTAGTGTGATTTATAAGATGTTTTCCTCATGGGGACCAAAAAATGTCCCCACAAGGACAAAAATTTGGATATTGCCATCTTTGTGGGGACATTTTGTCCCCATACCGTAGGGATTACCAGTCCACACACACACACACACACACACACACACACACACACACACACACACACACACACACACACACAGTTTCTGCCAGTCTCTATAGAGTAGTGTTGATCCTTCATATCTCCCAAGAGTCTTTAGTTTATCATATTTATGAAAGACAGAAACACTGTACCGACTCTTTCAGAAAACAGCCGAGCTCGTGGAGGCATGGAGTGGGCGGAGCTAAAGACACACACACACACACACACACACACACACACACACACACACACACACACACACACACTATACGTTGGTGTTGTTCACATTAAAGCACGTATGTCCCGCCAATTGCCATCAAAACACACACATTTGCTGCAGTTTTACTCGCCACCTGAGGATCCCACTCATGACCGGGAACACACACACACACTTGCAGAACTCCGGGAACACACACTGCATCCACTGTTCCCTTAACGCTGGGTTATTTGGGAAGCTGATCTTTCCCTCACACACACACACACACACTTCTTTAGTGACATTGATGATCTCGTGTCTAAAAACACAACGCCAGCGCCGCCGACAGCTCCCGTAACCCCAACCAAGCTTGCGGATGTGTGTGTGTGTGTGTGTGAGTGAGAGAAGTGCCCATATAAGGAGTTCCTCCCTTTATGATGTCACACAGGGCCATAGTTGAGTGAGGAGTGTGTTTGTCCAACTCGTGTTTTGAAATGTTGTCCATGTTTATCATGAGAATCAACTCTTGAACAGCGGGAATACGGTAGAATGCAGGAAACAGCATTAGACCCCCTCCCCTTTAAATATGGTAATAACTTTTAACATGAAATCAAAACAGTTTGCATTCTCAATGCATATGCACAATTCATCAGTGCACGATATTCTAAAGACAACTTTTTAAAAAAATAATATTTTGCATTGTTTTATCGTGTTTGTTTTGCCATATTTTAAATCGTTTTGAAGCCCGGTGAGAGTTGGCTGGTTCTGTGATTCAGTTTCCTGATTCCGTTCTGCAGCCGAAGAGGTCCAACACCAAACAGATGAAGACTGATGTCATGGTGACACCATCTTTATCAGGCCGGTGATGTTTACACCACGGGCTCATGTTACAGCGCGCATGATACAGTATCTGTGGATTTCTCCATGCACTCATTTCTTCCTGGAGAAAAACTGTAAACTCATCAACAATCCTCACTAGAACTGCATTCATTTTTCCTTCTTTCCCTGGAGCGTCTGGCGGGAAGACGGATGTCTTTGTTCTTGTTTACTTTCCCCACTTCCCTGGTTTTTTCCCTCTCGGCTCTGCAAAGTGAAGCCAATGTTTAGGTAAATGTTCATGCGGCTTCCAAAAATAACATCAGCGCTGCACGACAAAGTTCAGTGTGATGTAACCCAAGCCCCAAAGCAAGAATGGCACATAACGACAGCTTATGTAATGTCCAGACAGACTCTCTCACACACACACACACACACACACACACATGTTGTGTTTCCATGTTTTGTGGGGACATTCCATAGGCGTAATGCATTTTATACTGTACAAACCGTATTTTCTATCCCCCTACACTGCCCCTAAACCTACCCATCACACACACACACACACACACACACACACACACACACACACACACACACACACTACCCATCACAGGAGACATGCTGCATTTTTACTTTTTCAAAAAACATCACTTAGTGTGATTTATAAGATGTTTTCCTCATGGGGACCAAAAAAATGTCCCCACAAGGACAAAAATTTGGATATTGCCATCTTTGTGGGGACTTTTTGTCCCCATACCGTAGGGATTACCAGTCCACACACACACACACACACACACACACACACACACACACACACACACACAGCATTCATCCTTCCACACTCCATGAACTGTTCTACGGTTTACCCCAGGATTCATTTGGAAACGTGTTTTTTCGAGGTTCATTAGTGGTGTTTGCTAAGACAAGTATCTCTTTTGCTGTTGCTCATGATGATAACCCTTTAGTGCATTTGTGCTCCAGACATGAAGACTCATTGAAGACATGAACCGGTAAACAAGCATCACCAGTGATGGTTTTGCCAACAGTAACCGTAGTTGCATCGCTATTGTGGTAGAAACAGTGTAAGTTACCGTGGTATTTTCTGCTCTAGACCAGCGGTTCTTAACCAGGGGCCCTCAAAATGGGAAAAAAAGGGAAAAATTTAAAAGTGTGGTTTCCAAACGTGGGAAAGTCATGTAAAGTCATAAAATCTTAATGTACATGCATAAATATTGCGATTTGAATATTGTGGTGGATAATTGAGAGTCAAAAAGCAATGGCTGCTCTACACACACACACACACACACACACACACACACACACACACACAGATTGTTCATTTCTATTTATGATGCAGATAAATCATGTTATGCACTGTCCTTGTGTCTTTTATCTGTGTGGTTTGGACAGCACATGTGCTAAACCCCAACCTCTTTACTAGCGCTCATGTCACGAAACACTTCTTGCTCCACATCTCTCATGAATCAAACTCGCGTTTCCAGGATCAGGAGACATTTCCTGGCTTCCCTCGGTGTGTCTGTCATCCGGTGACCGCAGAAATCCAGCCTCGCCATTGTCTGTGAGAGCTTCATCTCCTGCCCTCATTGACTCCAGATGGAGAAGTGTGTGAAGAGACGCTTGCATGAAGAACCTCGTGCTGTGAAAACAATGACTCCATACTCTTCCTGTAGAGAGCATTTGAATGGGCTTCTATCTTTATACACTCTTCCTTATCGGTCACACCTTTCTTTACATTTACATTTATCCACATTGTTGTCCATTCCTGACATTTACTCACTACTAAATATTCCACGCTCAACTGTTAGTGGGATTATAACAAAGAGGAAGCGATTGGGAACAACAGCAACTCAATCCCAGAGCGGGGTCAGCGCATGCTGAGGGTCACAGTGCGCAGAAGTCACCAACTTTCTGCAGAGTCAATCGCTCCAGACCTCCAAACTCCTGTGGCCTTCAGATGAGCTCAGGAACAGTGCGGAGAGAGCTTCATGGAATGGGTTTCCATGGCCGAGCAGCTCATCCAAGCCTTACATCACCAAGAGCAATGCAAAGCGTGGGATGCAGTGGGGTAAAGCACGCCACCACTGGACTCTAGAGCAGTGAGACGTGTTCTCTGAGTGACCAATCACTCTTCTCTGTCTGACCATCCCATGGACGAGTCTGGGTTTGGCGGTTGCCAGGGGAACGGGACTCGCCTGACTGCATTGTGCCAAGTGTAAAGTTTGGTGGAGGGGGGATTATGGGGTGGGGTTGTTTTTCAGGGGTTGGCCTCTTAGTTCCAGTGAAAGGAACTCTTAATGCTTCACCAAGACATTTTGGACAATTTCAGCAAAAGCAGCACAACTGTTTCCATCATTGATGATAATAGTAATGATGATAATTTTTTTATTCCAGTTTTGATCACTGGAATAAATCACACTTTGCTATATATTCACACAGAGAACAGCTGATCTACACTGGAGGAATATTACACTGATACTGGAGTTATGATCAGATAATGAGCAGAAGCACTATATATTCACACAGAGAACAGCTGATCTACACTGGAGGAATATTACACTGATACTGGAGTTATGATCAGATAATGAACAGAAGCGCTATATATTCACACAGAGAACAGCTGATCTACACTGAGGAATATTACACTGATACTGGAGTTATGATCAGATAATGAACAGAAGCACTATATATTCACACAGAGAACAGCTGATCTACACTGGAGGAATATTACACTGATACTGGAGTTATGATCAGATAATGAACAGAAGCACTATATATTCACACAGAGAACAGCTGATCTACACTGAAGGAATATTACACTGATACTGGAGTTATGATCAGATAATGAGCAGAAGCACTATATATTCACACAGAGAACAGCTGATCTACACTGGAGGAATATTACACTGATACTGGAGTTATGATCAGATAATGAACAGAAGCGCTATATATTCACACAGAGAACAGCTGATCTACACTGGAGGAATATTACACTGATACTGGAGTTATGATCAGATAATGAACAGAAGCACTATATATTCACACAGAGAACAGCTGATCTACACTGGAGGAATATTACACTGATACTGGAGTTATGATCAGATAATGAACAGAAGCGCTATATATTCACACAGAGAACAGCTGATCTACACTGGAGGAATATTACACTGATACTGGAGTTATGATCAGATAATGAACAGAAGCGCTATATATTCACACAGAGAACAGCTGATCTACACTGGAGGAATATTACACTGATACTGGAGTTATGATCAGATAATGAACAGAAGCACTATATATTCACACAGAGAACAGCTGATCTACACTGGAGGAATATTACACTGATACTGGAGTTATGATCAGATAATGAACAGAAGCACTATATATTCACACAGAGAACAGCTGATCTACACTGAGGAATATTACACTGATACTGGAGTTATGATCAGATAATGAACAGAAGCACTATATATTCACACAGAGAACAGCTGATCTACACTGGAGGAATATTACACTGATACTGGAGTTATGATCAGATAATGAGCACTATATATTCACACAGAGAACAGCTGATCTACACTGGAGGAATATTACACTGATACTGGAGTTATGATCAGATAATGAACAGAAGCACTATATATTCACACAGAGAACAGCTGATCTACACTGAGGAATATTACACTGATACTGGAGTTATGATCAGATAATGAACAGAAGCACTATATATTCACACAGAGAACAGCTGATCTACACTGAGGAATATTACACTGATACTGGAGTTATGATCAGATAATGAACAGAAGCACTATATATTCACACAGAGAACAGCTGATCTACACTGAGGAATATTACACTGATACTGGAGTTATGATCAGATAATGAACAGAAGCACTATATATTCACACAGAGAACAGCTGATCTACACTAGAGGAATATTACACTGATACTGGAGTTATGATCAGATAATGAACAGAAGCACTATATATTCACACAGAGAACAGCTGATCTACACTGGAGGAATATTACACTGATACTGGAGTTATGATCAGATAATGAACAGAAGCACTATATATTCACACAGAGAACAGCTGATCTACACTGGAGGAATATTACACTGATACTGGAGTTATGATCAGATAATGAACAGAAGCGCTATATATTCACACAGAGAACAGCTGATCTACACTGGAGGAATATTACACTGATACTGGAGTTATGATCAGATAATGAACAGAAGCACTATATATTCACACAGAGAACAGCTGATCTACACTGAGGAATATTACACTGATACTGGAGTTATGATCAGATAATGAACAGAAGCGCTATATATTCACACAGAGAACAGCCGATCTACACTGGAGGAATATTACACTGATACTGGAGTTATGATCAGATAATGAGCAGAAGCACTATATATTCACACAGAGAACAGCTGATCCACACTGGAGGAATATTACAATGATACTGGAGTTATGATCAGATAATGAGCAGAAGCGCTATATATTCACACAGAGAACAGCTGATCTACACTGGAGGAATATTACACTGATACTGGAGTTATGATCAGATAATGAACAGAAGCACTATATATTCACACAGAGAACAGCTGATCTACACTGAGGAATATTACACTGATACTGGAGTTATGATCAGATAATGAACAGAAGCACTATATATTCACACAGAGAACAGCCGATCTACACTGAGGAATATTACACTGATACTGGAGTTATGATCAGATAATGAACAGAAGCACTATATATTCACACAGAGAACAGCTGATCCACACTGGAGGAATATTACACTGATACTGGAGTTATGATCAGAAAATGAACAGAAGCACTATATATTCACACAGAGAACAGCTGATCTACACTGAGGAATATTACACTGATACTGGAGTTATGATCAGATAATGAACAGAAGCACTATATATTCACACAGAGAACAGCTGATCTACACTGGAGGAATATTACACTGATACTGGAGTTATGATCAGATAATGAACAGAAGCACTATATATTCACACAGAGAACAGCTGATCTACACTGGAGGAATATTACACTGATACTGGAGTTATGATCAGATAATGAACAGAAGCGCTATATATTCACACAGAGAACAGCTGATCTACACTGGAGGAATATTACACTGATACTGGAGTTATGATCAGATAATGAGCAGAAGCACTATATATTCACACAGAGAACAGCTGATCTACACTGGAGGAATATTACACTGATACTGGAGTTATGATCAGATAATGAGCAGAAGCACTATATATTCACACAGAGAACAGCTGATCTACACTGGAGGAATATTACACTGATACTGGAGTTATGATCAGATAATGAACAGAAGCACTATATATTCACACAGAGAACAGCTGATCTACACTGGAGGAATATTACACTGATACTGGAGTTATGATCAGATAATGAACAGAAGCACTATATATTCACACAGAGAACAGCTGATCTACACTGGAGGAATATTACACTGATACTGGAGTTATGATCAGATAATGAACAGAAGCACTATATATTCACACAGAGAACAGCTGATCTACACTGGAGGAATATTACACTGATACTGGAGTTATGATCAGATAATGAACAGAAGCACTATATATTCACACAGAGAACAGCTGATCTACACTGGAGGAATATTACACTGATACTGGAGTTATGATCAGATAATGAACAGAAGCACTATATATTCACACAGAGAACAGCTGATCTACACTGGAGGAATATTACACTGATACTGGAGTTATGATCAGATAATGAACAGAAGCACTATATATTCACACAGAGAACAGCTGATCTACACTGGAGGAATATTACACTGATACTGGAGTTATGATCAGATAATGAACAGAAGCACTATATATTCACACAGAGAACAGCTGATCTACACTGGAGGAATATTACACTGATACTGGAGTTATGATCAGATAATGAACAGAAGCATATATATTCACACAGAGAACAGCTGATCTACACTGGAGGAATATTACACTGATACTGGAGTTATGATCAGATAATGAACAGAAGCACTATATATTCACACAGAGAACAGCTGATCTACACTGGAGGAATATTACACTGATACTGGAGTTATGATCAGATAATGAACAGAAGCACTATATATTCACACAGAGAACAGCTGATCTACACTGAGGAATATTACACTGATACTGGAGTTATGATCAGATAATGAACAGAAGCACTATATATTCACACAGAGAACAGCTGATCTACACTGAGGAATATTACACTGATACTGGAGTTATGATCAGATAATGAACAGAAGCACTATATATTCACACAGAGAACAGCTGATCTACACTGGAGGAATATTACACTGATACTGGAGTTATGATCAGATAATGAACAGAAGCACTATATATTCACACAGAGAACAGCTGATCTACACTGGAGGAATATTACACTGATACTGGAGTTATGATCAGATAATGAACAGAAGCACTATATATTCACACAGAGAACAGCTGATCTACACTGGAGGAATATTACACTGATACTGGAGTTATGATCAGATAATGAACAGAAGCACTATATATTCACACAGAGAACAGCTGATCTACACTGAGGAATATTACACTGATACTGGAGTTATGATCAGATAATGAACAGAAGCACTATATATTCACACAGAGAACAGCTGATCTACACTGAGGAATATTACACTGATACTGGAGTTATGATCAGATAATGAACAGAAGCACTATATATTCACACAGAGAACAGCTGATCCACACTGGAGGAATATTACACTGATACTGGAGTTATGATCAGATAATGAACAGAAGCACTATATATTCACACAGAGAACAGCTGATCTACACTGAGGAATATTACACTGATACTGGAGTTATGATCAGATAATGAACAGAAGCACTATATATTCACACAGAGAACAGCTGATCTACACTGGAGGAATATTACACTGATACTGGAGTTATGATCAGATAATGAACAGAAGCACTATATATTCACACAGAGAACAGCTGATCTACACTGAGGAATATTACACTGATACTGGAGTTATGATCAGATAATGAACAGAAGCACTATATATTCACACAGAGAACAGCTGATCTACACTGAGGAATATTACACTGATACTGGAGTTATGATCAGATAATGAACAGAAGCACTATATATTCACACAGAGAACAGCTGATCTACACTGAGGAATATTACACTGATACTGGAGTTATGATCAGATAATGAACAGAAGCACTATATATTCACACAGAGAACAGCTGATCTACACTGGAGGAATATTACACTGATACTGGAGTTATGATTAGATAAATGAACAGAAGCACTATATATTCACACAGAGAACAGCTGATCTACACTGAGGAATATTACACTGATACTGGAGTTATGATCAGATAATGAACAGAAGCACTATATATTCACACAGAGAACAGCTGATCAACACTGGAGGAATATTACACTGATACTGGAGTTATGATCAGATAATGAACAGAAGCACTATATATTCACACAGAGAACAGCTGATCTACACTGAGGAATATTACACTGATACTGGAGTTATGATCAGATAATGAACAGAAGCACTATATATTCACACAGAGAACAGCTGATCTACACTGGAGGAATATTACACTGATACTGGAGTTATGATCAGATAATGAACAGAAGCACTATATATTCACACAGAGAACAGCTGATCTACACTGAGGAATATTACACTGATACTGGAGTTATGATCAGATAATGAACAGAAGCACTATATATTCACACAGAGAACAGCTGATCTACACTGGAGGAATATTACACTGATACTGGAGTTATGATCAGATAATGAACAGAAGCACTATATATTCACACAGAGAACAGCTGATCTACACTGAGGAATATTACACTGATACTGGAGTTATGATCAGACAATGAACAGAAGCACTATATATTCACACAGAGAACAGCTGATCTACACTGAGGAATATTACACTGATACTGGAGTTATGATCAGACAATGAACAGAAGCACTATATATTCACACAGAGAACAGCTGATCTACACTGAGGAATATTACACTGATACTGGAGTTATGATCAGATAATGAACAGAAGCACTATATATTCACACAGAGAACAGCTGATCTACACTGGAGGAATATTACACTGATACTGGAGTTATGATCAGATAATGAACAGAAGCTCTATATATTCACACAGAGAACAGCTGATCTACACTGGAGGAATATTACACTGATACTGGAGTTATGATCAGATAATGAACAGAAGCACTATATATTCACACAGAGAACAGCTGATCTACACTGAGGAATATTACACTGATACTGGAGTTATGATCAGATAATGAACAGAAGCACTATATATTCACACAGAGAACAGCTGATCTACACTGAGGAATATTACACTGATACTGGAGTTATGATCAGACAATGAACAGAAGCACTATATATTCACACAGAGAACAGCTGATCTACACTGAGGAATATTACACTGATACTGGAGTTATGATCAGATAATGAACAGAAGCACTATATATTCACACAGAGAACAGCTGATCTACACTGGAGGAATATTACACTGATACTGGAGTTATGATCAGATAATGAACAGAAGCACTATATATTCACACAGAGAACAGCTGATCTACACTGGAGGAATATTACACTGATACTGGAGTTATGATCAGATAATGAACAGAAGCACTATATATTCACACAGAGAACAGCTGATCAACACTGGAGGAATATTACACTGATACTGGAGTTATGATCAGATAATGAACAGAAGCACTATATATTCACACAGAGAACAGCTGATCTACACTGAGGAATATTACACTGATACTGGAGTTATGATCAGATAATGAACAGAAGCACTATATATTCACACAGAGAACAGCTGATCTACACTGAGGAATATTACACTGATACTGGAGTTATGATCAGACAATGAACAGAAGCACTATATATTCACACAGAGAACAGCTGATCTACACTGAGGAATATTACACTGATACTGGAGTTATGATCAGATAATGAACAGAAGCACTATATATTCACACAGAGAACAGCTGATCTACACTGGAGGAATATTACACTGATACTGGAGTTATGATCAGATAATGAACAGAAGCTCTATATATTCACACAGAGAACAGCTGATCTACACTGAGGAATATTACACTGATACTGGAGTTATGATCAGATAATGAACAGAAGCACTATATATTCACACAGAGAACAGCTGATCTACACTGGAGGAATATTACACTGATACTGGAGTTATGATCAGATAATGAACAGAAGCTCTATATATTCACACAGAGAACAGCTGATCTACACTGAAGGAATATTACACTGATACTGGAGTTATGATCAGATAATGAACAGAAGCTCTATATATTCACACAGAGAACAGCTGATCTACACTGGAGGAATATTACACTGATACTGGAGTTATGATCAGATAATGAACAGAAGCACTATATATTCACACAGAGAACAGCTGATCTACACTGGAGGAATATTACACTGATACTGGAGTTATGATCAGATAATGAGCAGAAGCACTATATATTCACACAGAGAACAGCTGATCTACACTGGAGGAATATTACACTGATACTGGAGTTATGATCAGATAATGAACAGAAGCGCTATATATTCACACAGAGAACAGCTGATCTACACTGAGGAATATTACACTGATACTGGAGTTATGATCAGATAATGAACAGAAGCACTATATATTCACACAGAGAACAGCTGATCTACACTGAGGAATATTACACTGATACTGGAGTTATGATCAGATAATGAGCAGAAGCACTATATATTCACACAGAGAACAGCTGATCTACACTGAGGAATATTACACTGATACTGAGTTATGATCAGATAATGAACAGAAGCGCTATATATTCACACAGAACAGCTGATCTACACTGGAGGAATATTACACTGATACTGGAGTTATGATCAGATAATGAACAGAAGCACTATATATTCACAGAGAACAGCTGATCTAATTTTGAGGAATATTACACTGATACTGGAGTTATGATCAGATAATGAACAGAAGCACTATATATTCACACAGAGCATGAGAACAGCTGATCTACACTGGAGGAATATTACACTGATACTGGAGTTATGATCAGATAATGAACAGAAGCACTATATATTCACACAGAGAACAGCTGATCTACACTGGAGGAATATTACACTGATACTGGAGTTATGATCAGATAATGAACAGAAGCACTATATATTCACACAGAGAACAGCTGATCTACACTGGAGGAATATTACACTGATACTGGAGTTATGATCAGATAATGAGCAGAAGCACTATATATTCACACAGAGAACAGCCGATCTACACTGGAGGAATATTACACTGATACTGGAGTTATGATCAGATAATGAACAGAAGCACTATATATTCACACAGAGAACAGCTGATCTACACTGGAGGAATATTACACTGATACTGGAGTTATGATCAGATAATGAACAGAAGCACTATATATTCACACAGAGAACAGCTGATCTACACTGGAGGAATATTACACTGATACTGGAGTTATGATCAGATAAATGAACAGAAGTTTCTCATATATTCACACAGAGAACAGCTGATCTACACTGAGGAATATTACACTGATACTGGAGTTATGATCAGATAATGAACAGAAGCACTATATATTCACACAGAGAACAGCTGATCTACACTGAGGAATATTACACTGATACTGGAGTTATGATCAGATAATGAACAGAAGCACTATATATTCACACAGTGAACAGCCGATCTACACTGGAGGAATATTACACTGATACTGGAGTTATGATCAGATAATGAACAGATCATCATCTGTTCAGAAATCATAATTATTCCAGTCTTTTGAGCGGTGGTGATGCTTGTGCTCGTATAAATGCACCTTCTGTCTAGTGGTTTTTAATGCAGTGTGGATGTACGTCTGTAGTTTCTGTTATCTCTGTGTTTATCTGTTTTACACACACAGACGGAGTGTGTGGCCTGAAGCGAGGAGCAGAGTACACGAGGTGCCCTTGGCGAGACAGATAAGCTGCAGTAATATGATTACACGTCCTGCATTGTGCAACTCATGACTCAACCTCTAATTACAGCTGTGCTGCACTGTTAGCAGGTCACTGTGTGTGTGTGTGTGTGTGAGAGAGTGTGTGAGAGAGTGTGTGTGTGTGTGAGAGAGTGTGTGTGTGTGTGTGTGTGTGTGTGTGTGTGTGTGTGTGTGTGTGGACTGGTAATCCTACGGTATGGGGACAAAATGTCCCCACAAAGATGGCAATATCCAAATTTTTGTCCTTGTGGGGACATTTTTTGGTCCCCATGAGGAAAACATCTTATAAATCACACTAAGTGATGTTTTGAAAAAGTAAAAATGCAGCATGTCTCCTGTGATGGGTAGTGTGTGTGTGTGTGTGTGTGTGTGTGTGTGTGTGTGTGTGTGTGTGTGTGTGTGATGGGTAGGTTTAGGGGCAGGGGCAGTGTAGGGGATAGAAAATACGGTTTGTACAGTATAAAATGCATTACGCCTATGGAATGTCCCCATAAAACATGGAAACACAACATGTGTGTGTGTGTGTGTGTGTGTGTGTGTGTTAGAGAGAGAGAGTGTGTGTGTGTGTGTGTGTGTGTGTGTTAGAGAGAGAGAGTGTGTGTGTGTGTGTGTGTGTGTGTGTGTTAGAGAGAGAGAGTGTGTGTGTGTGTGTGTGTGTGTGTGTGTGTGTGTGTGTAGGTAATCCTCCCTGGTCGGTGTGTAAGTGGACCCTCTGTACTGTGAGCTGCTGAATTCACTGGAAACCACACACACGTAAACACACTGAGTTGCACAACACATGTAGTGCTTTTACAGTAAATACAAATGAGGAAATAAAATGACTCACACACACACACACACACACACACATAAGCAACAGTGGAGTATTTACAACCGCCCGGGTTTTGTAGACAGAAGGATTATTTATGCCTACATAACCAGTGGTTTCACCGCTTTAAGAAGGAAGTTGGTGGATTAAGTGATTGTTGTTCCGTGTTATATCACACACACCGGGTCGAGTTACAGATCCGATGTTCCTCAGGCCCACGGCTGACAAAACTCCAGAAAACGGGAGTCAATACTGAATCATTTCACCACAGCTTCTGAGATTCCTGAAGAACTGAACTAAAATAATCAACTTTACACATGTCATGTGTTTTTTAGCATTTTAATAAGTTTATTTTAATACAACCTAATTTAACCCTGTAAAGCCTGACATATAAAATAATGTTTGCATGTTTTATGTTTTGTATTATATCTGATGCATGAGATTTACTGCAGATGCTGATACTCATACGGCCGCAGGAAGGCTCTGTGTTTCAGCATCGGCCGCTCCTACCAGTCAAACATTCACCGGACACACACACACACACACTCTTATCTGTGCTGTGAGCGGCAAACATTGATCAACATGACACTTTGAATGGATGCCAGAGCTCATTGATTTCACACGTGACCTTTGAACTGCTCGTGTGAGTCTGGGTGGAAATGGGCGTTGACCAATGAGAGCAAATCTGCTGGACTGACGCGCTGAGCGAGTGTCGCAACAGCGGACGGGAGGTCAAGGACAGCAGGGAGATCAGGTGATATATCAAACGAGTGAGTGTGTGTGTGTGTGCATGTGTAAAGTAGAGTGTCTGTGAGTGTGTTTGTGTGCATGTGTTTGTTTGGAGGAGGTGTGTAAAGGAGTTTGTGTGGAGCGTTTGGTGTGTTGTGTGCTATGTGTTTATGGAGTGAGTGTGTGTGTGTGTGTGCGAGAGTGTGTGAGTGTGTTTGAGTGAGTGTGTGTGTGTACGTGTGTGTGTACGTGTGTGTGCACACGCGTGTGTGCCTGTGAGAGTTTGTGTGTGTGTAAGTGTCTGCATGTGTGTGTGAGAGTGTGTGTGTGAGAGTGTGTGTGTGTGCGCGCGTTTGTGTGTTTGTCTGTGTGTGTGTGCGTTTATTTGTGTGTGTTCGCCCGTTTGTCTGTGTGTGTGTGTGTGCGCGCGTTTTTGTCTTTATCTGTGTGTGTGTGCATTTGTTTGTGTGTGTGTTTGTGTACGTTTGTGTTTTTTTCTGTGTGTGCGCATTTGTGTTTGTCTGTGTGTGTGTGTGTGTATTTGTTTGTGTGTGCGTTTTTTCTGTGTGTGTGTGTTTGTCTGTCTGTGTGCGTTTGTTTGTGTGTGTGTGTGCGCGTTTGGTGTGTTTGTCTGTGTGTGTGTGTGTGTGTGTGCATTTGTTTGTGTGTGCGTTTGTGTTTTTTCTGTGTGTGTGTGTGTTTGTCTGTCTGTGTGTGTGTGTGTGTTTGTGTTTTTTTCTGTGTGTGTGTGTTTGTCTGTCTGTGTGTGTGTGTGTTTGTCTGTGTGTGTGTGTGTCTGTCTGTGAAGTGCCACAAAGAGTAAGATTTTGTGGAAAGGTTGTAGTCAGGTTTTCTACACAGAATCATGAAAACAAATCTCTCTCTCTCTCTCTCTTGTGTGTGCGTTTGTGTTTTCTGTGTGTGTATATTTGTCTGTGTGTGTGTGTGTGTGTGTGTGTGTGTGTCTGTCTGTGTGTGTGTGTGTGTGTGTGTGTTTGTGTGTGTGTGTGTGCGCTTGTGTGTGCGTTTGTGTAAAGGCTTTGTGTGTTTGTCTGTGTGTGTGTGTGTGTGTGTGTGTGTGTGTGTGTTCATGATTTAAATGTCCAGATTTGGATCTGCATCTGAATAAAAAAGTTTAGTAAATAAACATAAGACTAAAATGTTTCAGAAATAATGTATAATAATGCTTATGTATGAAAAGAGGCATTTAAAAATACTTAATAAATAAACATATAAACCTAAATATCTGTTAGTTTCGGTCACATAAACACTGTTGAGTTCCTGTGAAGTCTTTAAACACATTTTTGTGTGAAGCGCCATTAAAGAGTGGGAAAGATTTTTGTGGAAAGGTTGCATAGTTTAGGTTTTCATACAGAATCATGAAAACAAATCTCTCTCTCTCTCTCTCTCTCTCTCTCTCTCTCTCTCTCTCTCTCTCTCTGTCTCTCTCTCTCTCTCTCTCTCTGTCTCTCTCTCTCTCTCTCTCTCTCTCTCTCTCTCTCTCTCTCTCTCTCTCTCTCTCTCTCTCTCTGTCTCTCTCTCTCTCTCTCTCTCTCTCTCTCTCTCTCTCTCTCTCTCTCTCTCTCTCTCTCTCTCTCTCTGTCTCTCTCTGTCTTTAACCAGAGAGGGGCGGAGCCAGTTAATGGTGACACAGAGTTAAACAAATGAGAAGAGTGGGAGGATCACAGGGGGCGGGGCTAGAGACACAAAAGACACGGCCCACGCAAGCAGCGAGTGTTTGGACTGACTCAGCGTTTCTGACTGGCTTGGTACAGCACACACTCTCTCACACACACACACACACACACACACACACACACACACACACACACACACACAAACACTCACACAGGGTAAATAGTGCGTCACAGCCTTCATGGGTTAGTGACCTGATATATGCCTGAGAGGGAAGTTTAGCCTGACAGAAATAGCGAGTCGGGAGAGAACAAGAGTTTAAAGAGGATTAGCAGGCCTTCAGAACGAGAAGAAACAAACCCTAAATCCCCGTCCGCCTCTCTAAACCAGCACACATACGCTTAAGTCAGAGGCACCATCAGATTTCATTGATCCTCACGTGTCATTTCCATCAAACATGAGGCCTGTGGGATTTGATTTCAGTGCTACTATTGTCCGTCATTGTTACCTACACTATTGCTGTTCTCTACATTTGTAAAGCGTCCTTGAGCAATGGAAAGGCTATATAAATCAAACGTGTTATTCATTGCTGCATTCATCTTTCCCTCGATCCTGACTAGTCTCCCAGTTCCTGCCGCTGAGAAACACCCCCACATCATGATGCTGCCCCCACCAGGCTTCACTGTAGGGATGGGATTGGCTGGAGATGAGCGGAGCCTGGTTTCCTCCATTCAGGCCAAAGAGTTCAATCTCTGTTCCTCATGGTCTGGGAGTCCTTCAGGAGCCTTTTGGCGGCAGCTCTAGGAAGAGTCCTGGTGGTTCCCAACTTTTCTCATGTATGGATGATGGAGGCCACGGTGCTCATTGGGACCTGTTGCAGAAATGTTTCTGTCCCCTTCCCCAGATCTGTGGACTCCAGTCGAGCTGTAGAAACATTTCCAGGATGATCAGTGGAAACAGGAGCATCCATTTTGGAATAAGGCTGTAACATAACAAATGTGGAAGAAGTGAAGTGCTGGGAATACTCTCCGGATGCACGTTATGTTCTGCTAACGTTCACATTCAGTTTTTTCAAACATTATGGAAGTTACATTTGGAAGACGATGAACCATGAACGATGTGTGATGTTTGTATTCCACTGTATGAACTATTTCTTTACAAGCTTGTTCTCATATTTGTTGAGAAGTAGAAATGAGCTCAGTGGAAAAACCCATCCAGATGTGTCCTGCATCCCTGCAGACTGATGATCTTCTCTCTGAAGGAAGCGCAGCAGGAGCGGATCGGGATGACCCAGATTCACGAGAGCGATGGCCGCTCCGGACGAACCCGAGACGCTCACATACGGGCAAATATTACCGTACTGTGGATGCACTCTCTGTAGTGCACCTGTAATCATAAATAATCACCAACGTGGGCATGATAATATGATAATGACAATAAATTTAATGCAACAAAATTACACAATTCTTGCATTTGCATGTTAGTTATATTTGTAAAAAACAGGCATAACATTATGACCGGTGAATAACACTGATGATCTCTTCCTCACGGCTCCTGTTAGTGGGTGGGATATATTAGGCAGCAAGTGAACATTTTGTCCTCAGAGTTGATGTGTTAGAAGCAGGAAAAATGGCTGACCCCTGACCCCGCCATATTTGGACATTTGAATCATGAACACACTATATACAGTATTACATTCCCCAAATATATATAGCATTTGTAGGATTAAACAAAATATTTATTTCTTGTCTTATGCTGTTCATAACATATTTAGCACATATTGTACATATTTTGGCTACACAATTGGCCTCACCAATTGTGTATTTTAAATATATTGTTGAAATATAATCTTGATGAAGAGTTTTGTAGTTTATTAGAAACCGCTTCCCAGCTTTCTGACCCTTAGGCCTTCAGGTTTATCAGTGTTAGCCCACAAAAGCACGCGTTTGATAAGAATACAGGAGCTCTGTAGTGTACTGTACGAAGTCGTAATTACGAGTGGGAAACATGGGAATTTACAACACATGACACGTCATTTTCCAGATGTAGAGTTAAAAAAAAAAAAAGGAACTTTGTAACATTTAAAACACAACTACAACTTCTTAACTAAATACAGACTTCCCGGAGAACACGCTGATCCCAGATTCTGTGCATGATGTTTAGTGTGAATTTCGTCCGTAATCTCTCACAGAAAGCTTCACATTCACAGTCTTATCTGGAAATGTTGTTTCCCATGAGCCTCGGTATTGTGATACTGATTGGTTGTGTTACTGGATCACTGTGTCCTTTACTCTTTCAGCGCTGTGCCGCCGCTCCACCCTCATCCCAGCGTTCCTTGGGTTTCCTCATGCATTCGACACAATGCAGATTTTTCCCGTTCAAAGCGAAACCGATACTCTCCGGCTCGGACAGAACGTCACCTATGGATCCGAGCAACAGGATCCGGTGAGAGTGGAGGACGCACAACTTCACAGCGGATTGAATGACTGTGTGTGTGTGTAGAAGACAGTGCAAGGTTGTGTGTTTGTGTGTGTGTGTGTGGTGTTATTTTCCAGCAGACACAATATTCAGGGGCACAAGCAGTACAGATGACATCCAAACACACACGTCCTTCATGCGCTGATACGCTTCTGTAATCACCACAGCGGGAACATCCGGATCCATCCCAGCTCTTGGAGCTCAGCATCAAGGCCGAGGAAGAGAAGCTCAAGATGACCTTAAGATCTCGCTGGTCACTCTAGTTCACTGGGAAGAGGTTCAGTGGGTTCTCTACAGATCTCCAGAGCTCTTGACTCGTTTATAGGACGCTTGAGGAAGGTCACGACTCGGTCATTTGTGGAGAATTTCGCAGCGGTCAGTCAGACGGTGAATCAACACAAACGCTGGGAACGCTAATCACAGTGTGTGATGACACACACTGACCCTCTGCGCTCGGGTCGTCTCACACACACCACACATCTCCAGCATTTGTGCTCGACTGATGTGGATCCGTCCTGCTGAAACTCACACTTGTGTCTGAAGCGGCTCGTTCAGCGCTGGCACTTACTCGGGTGTGTTTGGGAGCAGGTACAATGCTGACATCACTGAGCCAAGTGAGGCGAACACACACACACACACACACACACACACACACATATATATATATAAAACAGTGCATATGCAGTGCTCATATACACCGATCAGGCATAACATTATGACCGGTGAATAACGCTGATGATCTCTTCCTCACGGCTCCTGTTAGTGGGTGGGTTATATTAGGCAGCAAGTGAACATTTTGTCCTCAGAGTTGATGTGTTAGAAGCAGGAAAAATGGGCAAGCGTAAGGATTTGAGCGAGTTTGACAAGGGCCAGATTGTGATGGCTAGACGACTGGGTCAGAGCATCTCCAAAACTGCAGCTCTTGTGGGGTGTTCCCGGTCTGCAGTGGTCAGGATCTATCAAAAGTGCTCCAAGGAAGGAACAGTGGAGAACCGGCCACAGGGTCATGGGCGGCCCAGGCTCATTGATGCACGTGTGGAGCGAAGGCTGGCCCGTGTGGTCCGATCAAACAGACGAGCTACTGGAGCTCAAACTGCTCAAGAAGTTAATGCTGGTTCTGATAGAAAGGGCTCAGAATACACAGTGAAAGCACAAATGCTTCAGGAATGGTTTGAGGAGCACAACAACGAGTTTGAGGTGTTGCCTCCAAAATCCCCAGATCTCAATCCGATCGAGCATCTGTGGGATGAGTCCGATCCATGGAGGCCCCACCTCGCAACTTACAGGGCTTAAAGGATCTGCTGCTAACATCTTGGTGCCAGATACCACAGCACACCTTCAGGGGTCTAGAGGAGTCCATGCCTTGATGAGTCAACACAATATAAGGAAGGTGGACACACACACATACACACTCTCACTGACACACACACACACACACACACACTGACACACTGGAATGGTCATGGACTTGTAGACTGAGACTTGTGGGAAAAAGTATTTTGGCACGGCATTCCCGATTCCGTTCTCTATTAACTTCCCAACAAGACAGCCCGAAACCTTTCACTCTTCATTCATTCCCAAATATGTGCAGCAGAACATCACAACACATTTCTAAACACACCAAACCGGCGAGTGCGTGATGCATCTGAAGGCACGCATTTCATCACCCGTTAGAAAGCTGCTGTTAAATACATTATAACAATAAAGTCAAGCCGTTCCTCACGAAACTCTGTCATTCAGTTTGAAAAGCAACCCAGTGATCCGAAGGGAAGCTGCGGCGTTCCCAGCAGAGGCTTGCTTGCGGTGCACATTTCATACGCAATTAATGACCCTGTCCGACTCATTTCCACACACCAGACGCGCGGATGGAGACGCTGTTCTGTGTGTTTACTGTAGCGCTGGTCTACACACAGGTTGAGTTACCGCCGGCGCTCACCGGAGGACTACATCATCCAGAGAACTACGGCAACTCAAAGAGCTCAAAATACACAGGACTTTCTTCTTCTTTTGGTTTTATTGGCGGTTGGCAAACACGCACTGATCTGGAGTATGGACTAATGATCTATGTAAACAAGTCAAGTCAACTTTATTTATATAGCGCTTTTAATAATGCAGATTGTTTCAAAGCAGCTTCACAGTGTTAAACAGAAAAATAATGCAACAGAATATATTTCAGTTATCATACAGTAACAATGTGGGCTTTAGATCAGTAATTAGATCAGTAATTTGGTCTATATGGTTAATTTAGTTTAATAATTAGATTTATTTTGAAATATATTTGAAAAATAGTTTTTCCCAACTGAGCAAGCCAAGCCAGAGGAAACCCAAACCCCATCAGGAGACCTCATGGAGAAAGATAAACCTTGGGAGAAACCAGGCTCAGTCGGGGGGGCAGTTCTCCTCTGGCCAATTAACAAACAGCGTATTATTATTATTACAGTTATTATTTTAAAGGTCAGAGGTCATAATCGATCTGAATATTCGAAATATCGGAGTCATCCCGCCGGAGACAGGTTTATTGAGGATGCCGTGTGGATGAGGCAGTCGATGAAACACCCAATTTAAAAGGACAAAGAGAAATATATATATATATATATATATATATATATATATTTTTTTTTTTTTTTTATAGAGAGATCAAAAACAAACAAACAAAACCCTATAAATAAAATAATAACGAATATAAAAAAACCTAAATTAATTATAATTATCAAATTCTATTCATTAATCTTGTTGATTCTAAATACTGTAGAAGTTTCCAACCCTTATATACACTGTAATAATGTTATTCTTTTTAAATATCTTTACAACTATATATTCCTATTGTCTTCTTATTTTAAAAAATTCTCTTTACAACTGTTTTAATTATCCTGTTTTTATTTTTAAGTCTTTCACGTGGTATTCTTAATTCTTATCACTGTTTTAATTTCATTTCTAATGTAAAGCACTTTGAATTGCCGTTGTGTATGAAATGTGCTATATAAATAAACGTGCCCTGTCACCTGCAGATGATTTAAGAATATTACTGATATTTTCCTCTCCATTTTCTCTTAGTGCATATTTTAAAACTTCTGTCTCTGATTTATACTTCTGATGATATAATAAAACATGATCCACTGTTTCTTGCTCCCCACAATATTCACCCTTCCCATTAATATGTTTCCAGTCATGCAGAGAGAACTGTTTATCCCAGTGTGTCCATTCCTTATTCCGGTAATAACCTTCTCCTCTTTTCCCTGTACGCCCGACTAATGCATTATTTTTGAACAAATATCTTCCTTTC
>CM040931.1:1565295-1582795 GCA_023029165.1 Gobiocypris rarus | reverse complement strand
GATGACCCTGTGGTTAGATTTAGTTGAGCATGATGACCCTGTGGTTAGTTTTAGTTGAGCATGATGACCCTGTGGTTAGTTTTAGTTGAGCATGATGACCCTGTGGTTAGTTTTAGTTGAGCATGATGACCCTGTGGTTAGTTTTAGTTGAGCATGATGACCCTGTGGTTAGTTTTAGTTGAGGATGATGACCCTGTGGTTAGTTTTAGTTGAGGATGATGACCCTGTGGTTAGTTTTAGTTGAGGATGATGACCCTGTGGTTAGTTTTAGTTGAGCATGATGACCCTGTGGTAAGTTTTAGTTGAGGATGATGACCCTGTGGTTAGATTTAGTTGAGCATGATGACCCTGTGGTTAGTTTTAGTTGAGCATGATGACCCTGTGGTTAGTTTTAGTTGAGCATGATGACCCTGTGGTTAGTTTTAGTTGAGCATGATGACCCTGAGGTTAGTTTTAGTTGAGCATGATGACCCTGTGGTTAGTTTTAGTTGAGCATGATGACCCTGAGGTTAGTTTTAGTTGAGCATGATGACCCTGTGGTTAGTTTTAGTTGAGCATGATGACCCTGAGGTTAGTTTTAGTTGAGCATGATGACCCTGTGGTTAGTTTTAGTTGAGGATGATGACCCTGTGGTTAGTTTTAGTTGAGGATGATGACCCTGTGGTTAGATTTAGTTGAGCATGATGACCCTGTGGTTAGTTTTAGTTGAGCATGATGACCCTGCTGTTAGTTTTAGTTGAGCATGATGACCCTGTGGTTAGTTTTAGTTGAGCATGATGACCCTGTGGTTAGTTTTAGTTGAGCATGATGACCCTGTGGTTAGTTTTAGTTGAGCATGATGACCCTGTGGTTAGTTTTAGTTGAGGATGATGACCCTGTGGTTAGTTTTAGTTGAGGATGATGACCCTGTGGTTAGTTTTAGTTGAGGATGATGACCCTGTGGTTAGTTTTAGTTGAGCATGATGACCCTGTGGTAAGTTTTAGTTGAGGATGATGACCCTGTGGTTAGATTTAGTTGAGCATGATGACCCTGTGGTTAGTTTTAGTTGAGCATGATGACCCTGAGGTTAGTTTTAGTTGAGCATGATGACCCTGTGGTTAGTTTTAGTTGAGCATGATGACCCTGTGGTTAGATTTAGTTGAGCATGATGACCCTGTGGTTAGTTTTAGTTGAGCATGATGACCCTGTGGTTAGTTTTAGTTGAGCATGATGACCCTGTGGTTAGTTTTAGTTGAGGATGATGACCCTGTGGTTAGATTTAGTTGAGCATGATGACCCTGAGGTTAGTTTTAGTTGAGGATGATGACCCTGTGGTTAGATTTAGTTGAGCATGATGACCCTGTGGTTAGTTTTAGTTGAGCATGATGACCCTGAGGTTAGTTTTAGTTGAGGATGATGACCCTGTGGTTAGATTTAGTTGAGCATGATGACCCTGTGGTTAGTTTTAGTTGAGCATGATGACCCTGAGGTTAGTTTTAGTTGAGGATGATGACCCTGAGGTTAGTTTTAGTTGAGCATGATGACCCTGAGGTTAGTTTTAGTTGAGGATGATGACCCTGTGGTTAGATTTAGTTGAGCATGATGACCCTGAGGTTAGATTTAGTTGAGCATGATGACCCTGTGGTTAGTTTTAGTTGAGCATGATGACCCTGAGGTTAGTTTTAGTTGAGGATGATGACCCTGTGGTTAGATTTAGTTGAGCATGATGACCCTGTGGTTAGTTTTAGTTGAGGATGATGACCCTGTGGTTAGATTTAGTTGAGCATGATGACCCTGAGGTTAGTTTTAGTTGAGCATGATGACCCTGTGGTTAGTTTTAGTTGAGCATGATGACCCTGTGGTTAGTTTTAGTTGAGGATGATGACCCTGTGGTTAGTTTTAGTTGAGGATGATGACCCTGTGGTTTTATTTGAGCATGATGACCCTGTGGTTAGTTTTAGTTGAGGACAATGACCCTGTGGTTAGTTTTAGTTGAGGACAATGACCCTGTTGTTAGTTTTAGTTGAGGACGCTGACCCTGTGGTTAGTTTTAGTTGAGGACGATGATCCTGTGGTTAGTTTTAGTTGAGCATGATGACCCTGTGGTTAGTTTTAGTTGAGCATGATGACCCTGAGGTTAGTTTTAGTTGAGCATGATGACTCTGAGGTTAGTTTTAGTTGAGGATGATGACCCTGTGGTTAGTTTTAGTTGAGGATGATGACCCTGTGGTTAGTTTTAGTTGAGCATGATGACCCTGTGGTTGGTTTTAGTTGAGCATGATGACCCTGTGGTTAGTTTTAGTTGAGCATGATGACCCTGTGGTTAGTTTTAGTTGAGCATGATGACCCTGTGGTTAGTTTTAGTTGAGCATGATGACCCTATGGTTGGTTTTAGTTGAGGATGATGACCCTGTGGTTAGTTTTAGTTGAGGACGATGACCCTGTGGTTAGTTTTAGTTGAGGATGATGACCCTGTGGTTAGTTTTAGTTGAGGACTATGACCCTGTGGTTAGTTTTAGTTAAGGACGATGACCCTGTGGTTAGTTTTAGTTGAGGATGATGACCCTGTGGTTAGTTTTAGTTGAGCATGATGACCCTGTGGTTAGTTTTAGTTGAGCATGATGATCCTGTGGTTAGTTTTAGTTGAGGACGCTGACCCTGTGGTTAGTCTTAGTTGAGGACGCTGACCCTGTGGTTAGTTTTAGTTCAGGACGATGATCCTGTGGTTAGTTTTAGTTGAGCATGATGACCCTGTGGTTAGTTTTAGTTGAGGACGCTGACCCTGTGGTTAGTTTTAGTTCAGGATGATGATCCTGTGGTTAGTTTTAGTTGAGCATGATGACCCTGTGGTTGGTTTTAGTTGAGCATGATGACCCTGAGGTTAGTTTTAGTTGAGCATGATGACCCTGTGGTTAGTTTTAGTTCAGGACGATGATCCTGTGGTTAGTTTTAGTTGAGGATGATGACCCTGTGGTTAGTTTTAGTTGAGCATGATGACCCTGTGGTTAGTTTTAGTTGAGCATGATGACCCTGTGGTTAATTTTAGTTGAGGACGCTGTCCCTGTGGTTAGTTTTAGTTGAGGACGATGATCCTGTGGTTAGTTTTAGTTGAGGACGATGATCCTGTTGTTAGTTTTAGTTGAGGATGATGACCCTGTTGTTAGTTTTAGTTGAGGACGATGATCCTGTGGTTAGATTTAGTTGAGGATGATGACCCTGTGGTTAGTTTTAGTTGAGCATGATGACCCTGTGGTTGGTTTTAGTTGAGGACGCTGACCCTGTGGTTAGTTTTAGTTGAGCATGATGACCCTGAGGTTAGTTTTAGTTGAGCATGATGATCCTGTGGTTAGTTTTAGTTGAGGATGATGACCCTGTGGTTAGTTTTAGTTGAGCATGATGACCCTGAGGTTGGTTTTAGTTGAGGATGATGACCCTGTGGTTAGTTTTAGTTGAGCATGATGACCCTGAGGTTGGTTTTAGTTGAGGATGATGACCCTGAGGTTGGTTTTAGTTGAGGATGATGACCCTGACATGTGGTGAGTCCGAGTGGAATTTTCCAGGCGTGTCTCTTGAACTCTGATTGGCTGCAGGGAATCGTCTCAATTGTCCTTCTCCCCACCCTAAGGCTCTGGAGGGGTGAAACTGGGGCCCAGGGTGATATTTTAAGATGGACGACTTGTATTTTTTGGACAGCTGTACGCTGCAGTGTTCACATTTCAGGTCGGCTATAAAAACAAACAAAAAGCTGAGTTGCTGTAGGAGGACAGCTGGAGCGGACAAACAGAGAAACTCGCCCTAACCCTAACCCCTGCTCTCTGATTAGTTTATTTTTAGCGTCAGCGTGGTCCAGCACGGCTCTCGTGTCTGACAGGACTAAAGTGTAATTAAATCAGTGCACCATCTGTGTGTGCGATAAACAAAACAGGCTTCAGCTTATTTTAATAGAAGATGAGAAAAGCCGCTGCGTCCAGATGCCTGCCAGTTTTTCTGTGCATGCAAACCCTCTGTGACCTGAGCGAAACACACTTCGAGAGGGATACACTCGTTTATTAAGAGATTAAAAGTGCTGCGTCAGCTTGCGATCACAGTTATGTGAGGCTTGTGAGTGACGTACAAGGAAACGAGATGGCAATGCAAATCTCAGGTGTACTATTACCAACAGAGATCACTTACTGTGTTTTACACACCGTGTCTGTAAATGTTCACTGAACTGGTTCTTTTCACATTATGTGTGAACTTTGACTCATTGATGCATTTTATTAGGTTACAGGGGGCATGAAATCAAAATCAACTTTTGTGATATGAATGTTAGAAACACTAAAGTTTGGGGTCAGTACGATTTCTAAATGTTTTTGAAAGAAGTCTCTTCTGCTCACCAGTTTCTTTGATTAAAAAAACTGTGAAATATTGCATTTTAACATGTATTATTATTATTATTATCCAGGACGTTTTGCATTGAATGAAACGCAGCAGTGTCAAAAGGCCAGTGTGGAGCATTGAACATGCAACACTAGGCCACGGAGAGAGTGAGGCGCGGTTGCATCATCCTCCTCCTCATCATCAGAGGCTCGTCTCCTGCCCTTGGGCATGTAAACAGGAAATGTGAATAGGCTCATGATGAATGTGAGGAGAGAGAGGGAGAAGACGACGCAAGTGCCTTTCATCATTTCAGTATTTCCTGAGGCGAGCCGGAGGGGGAGAAAACAGAAAAGAGGGAAGGCCGAGAGAGAGCGAGAGAGAGAGACTTGCGTAAACATAGTTAAACTGGTGCTGTTTTCCAAGGCTTTCATTCCAGTCCTGCTCAGAAAACATGGCCTCGGGCGCGTGCCAAAATATTCATGCGCCTTTCGTCCCGAAACAAAGACTTCAAAGTTGTGGAGCACAGAACGTGAGGTGTAAATCGCTCAGCAAAACAACCCGTCCTGCTACTTCAGCGCTAGCTAACACACACACACACACACACACAGACACACACACACACACACACACACAGAGTGGGCTAAAAGGTGAACAACTGGATTTGTAAACATAGTTTATAGTCATAGAACAAACAAACATTTTGATTACGAGCAGTTGCATCAGAGGAGTTTAAATCTTTTAAAAGCACTAAGTCATATTCAGTGATATTATTGTTATATAAATTACACTATTGTCATCTGTAGAGCTGCTTTACTTGTATCATAACTCATAATACATAATACACAGATATTGAACTGAACTCAATCGACTTAACTGAATTAGCACTAAACTGAATCAATACTGAACTGAATCAACAGTTAACTGGATCAATACTGAACTGAATCGACACTGAACTGAATTGACACTGAACTGAAAATCAATAGTGAACTGAATCAACTGTGAACTGCATCAATACTAAACTGTATCAACACTGAACTGAATCGACACTGAACTGAATCGACACTGAACTGAATCGACACTGAACTGAATCAACACTGAACTGAATCAGCACTGAACTGTATCAACACTGAACTGCATCAGCACAGAACTGAATCAACACTGAACTGAATCAACACTGAACTGAATCAGCACTGAACTGTATCAACACTGAACTGAATCAACACTGAACTGAATCGACACTGAACTGAATCGACACTGAACTGAATCGACACTGAACTGCATCAGCACTGAACTGCATCAGCACTGAACTGAATCAACACTGAACTGAATCAGCACTGAACTGAATCAGCACTGAACTGAATCGACACTGAACTGAATCGACACTGAACTGAATCGACACTGAACTGAATCGACACTGAACTGCATCAGCACTGAACTGCATCAGCACTGAACTGAATCAACACTGAACTGCATCAGCACTGAACTGAATCAACACTGAACTGAATCAGCACTGAACTGAATCAACACTGAACTGAATCAGAACCGAACTGAATCAGCACTGAACTGAATCAACACTGAACTGAATCAGCACTAAACTGAATCAACACTGAACTGTATCAACACTGAACTGCATCAACACTGAACTGCATCAGCACTGAACTGTATCAACACTGAACTCAATCAACACTGAACTGAATCAGCACTGAACTGAATCAACACTGAACTGAATCAGAACCTAACTGAATCAGCACTGAACTGAATCAACACTGAACTGTATCAACACTAAACTGCATCAGCACTGAACTGCATCAGCACTGAACTGCATCAACACTGAACTGCATCAACACTGAACTGCATCAACACTGAACTGCATCAGCACTGAACTGAATCAGCACTGAACTGAATCAACACTGAACTGTATCAACACTAAACTGCATCAGCACTGAACTGAATCAACACTGAACTGCATCAGCACTGAACTGCATCAGCACTGAACTGCATCAACACTGAACTGCATCAGCACTGAACTGAATCAGCACTGAACTGAATCGACACTGAACTGAATCGACACTGAACTGAATCGACACTGAACTGAATCGACACTGAACTGAATCGACACTGAACTGAATCGACACTGAACTGAATCGACACTGAACTGTATCGACACTGAACTGCATCGACACAGAACTGCATCGACACTGAACTGTATCAACACTGAACTGCATCAACACTGAACTGCATCAGCACTGAACTGCATCAGCACTGAACTGCATCAACACTGAACTGAATCAACACTGAACTGCATCAGCACTGAACTGAATCAACACTGAACTGTATCAACACTGAACTGCATCAACACTGAACTGCATCAACACTGAACTGCATCAACACTGAACTGTATCAACACTGAACTGTATCAACACTGAACTATATCAACACTGAACTGAATCAACACTGAACTGCATCAACACTGAACTGTATCAACACTGAACTGTATCAACACTGAACTGCATCAACACTGAACTGTATCAACACTGAACTGCATCAACACTGAACTGCATCAACACTGAACTGTATCAACACTGAACTGTATCAACACTGAACTGTATCAACACTGAACTGCATCGACACTGAACTGTATCAACACTGAACTGCATCAACACTGAACTGCATCAACACTGAACTGTATCAACACTGAACTGTATCAACACTGAACTGTATCAACACTGAACTGCATCAACACTGAACTGCATCAACACTGAACTGCATCAACACTGAACTGTATCAACACTGAACTGCATCAACACTGAACTGCATCAACACTGAACTGTATCAACACTGAACTGCATCAACACTGAACTGAATCAACACTGAACTGCATCAAGCACTGAACTGCATCAACACTGAACTGTATCAACACTGAACTGCATCAACACTGAACTGCATCAACACTGAACTGCATCAACACTGAACTGCATCAACACTGAACTGTATCAACACTGAACTGCATCAACACTGAACTGCATCAACACTGAACTGTATCAACACTGAACTGCATCAACACTGAACTGCATCAACACTGAACTGCATCAACACTGAACTGCATCAACACTGAACTGAATCAACACTGAACTGCATCAACACTGAACTGCATCAACACTGAACTGAATCAACACTGAACTGCATCAACACTGAACTGAATCAACACTGAACTGCATCAACACTGAACTGCATCAACACTGAACTGTATCAACACTGAACTGCATCAACACTGAACTGCATCAACACTGAACTGCATCAACACTGAACTGCATCAACACTGAACTGAATCAACACTGAACTGCATCAACACTGAACTGCATCAACACTGAACTGCATCAACACTGAACTGCATCAACACTGAACTGCATCAACACTGAACTGCATCAACACTGAACTGTATCAACACTGAACTGCATCAACACTGAACTGCATCAACACTGAACTGCATCAACACTGAACTGCATCAACACTGAACTGAATCAACACTGAACTGCATCAACACTGAACTGCATCAACACTGAACTGCATCAAGCACTGAACTGTATCAACACTGAACTGAATCAACACTGAACTGCATCAACACTGAACTGAATCAACACTGAACTGCATCAACACTGAACTGCATCAACACTGAACTGCATCAACACTGAACTGCATCAACACTGAACTGCATCAACACTGAACTGCATCAACACTGAACTGAATCAACACTGAACTGCATCAACACTGAACTGCATCAACACTGAACTGCATCAACACTGAACTGCATCAACACTGAACTGCATCAACACTGAACTGCATCAACACTGAACTGCATCAACACTGAACTGCATCAACACTGAACTGCATCAACACTGAACTGCATCAACACTGAACTGCATCAACACTGAACTGCATCAACACTGAACTGCATCAACACTGAACTGCATCAACACTGAACTGCATCAACACTGAACTGCATCAACACTGAACTGAATCAACACTGAACTGTATCAACACTGAACTGCATCAACACTGAACTGCATCAACACTGAACTGCATCAACACTGAACTGCATCAACACTGAACTGCAATCAACACTGAACTGTATCAACACTGAACTGCATCAACACTGAACTGCATCAACACTGAACTGCATCAACACTGAACTGCATCAACACTGAACTGCATCAACACTGAACTGTATCAACACTGAACTGCATCAACACTGAACTGCATCAACACTGAACTGCATCAACACTGAACTGAATCAACACTGAACTGTATCAACACTGAACTGAATCAACACTGAACTGCATCAACACTGAACTGCATCAACACTGAACTGCATCAACACTGAACTGTATCAACACTGAACTGCATCAACACTGAACTGCATCAACACTGAACTGCATCAACACTGAACTGAATCAACACTGAACTGTATCAACACTGAACTGCATCAACACTGAACTGCATCAACACTGAACTGCATCAACACTGAACTGCATCAACACTGAACTGCATCAACACTGAACTGCATCAACACTGAACTGCATCAGCACTGAACTGAATCAACACTGAACTGCATCAACACTGAACTGAATCAACACTGAACTGCATCAACACTGAACTGCATCAACACTGAACTGCATCAACACTGAACTGAATCAACACTGAACTGTATCAACACTGAACTGCATCAACACTGAACTGCATCAACACTGAACTGAATCAACACTGAACTGCATCAACACTGAACTGCATCAACACTGAACTGCATCAACACTGAACTGCATCAACACTGAACTGCATCAACACTGAACTGAATCAACACTGAACTGCATCAACACTGAACTGAATCAACACTGAACATCAACACTGAACTGCATCAACACTGAACTGCATCAACACTGAACTGCATCAACACTGAACTGCATCAACACTGAACTGCATCAACACTGAACTGAATCAACACTGAACTGCATCAACACTGAACTGAATCAACACTGAACTGCATCAACACTGAACTGCATCAACACTGAACTGCATCAACACTGAACTGAATCAACACTGAACTGCATCAACACTGAACTGCATCAACACTGAACTGTGTGTGTGTGTGTGTGTGTGTGTGTGTGTGTGTGTGTGTGTGTGTGTGTGTGTGTGTGTGTGTGTGTGTATGTATGTGTGTGTGTGTGTGTGTGAGTGTGTGTGTGTGTGTGTGTGAGTGAGTGGTGAGTGGAGTGTGAGTGAGTGTGAGTGAGTGGTGGTGGTGAGTGAGTGATGTGTGTGTGTGGAGTGGTGAGGTTAGTGAGTGTGTGAGTGTGTGAGTGTGTGTGAGTGAGAGTGAGTAAGTGTGTGAGTGTGTGTGTGTGTGTGTGAGTGAGAGTGTGTGAGTGAGTGAGTGTGTGAGTGAGTGTGTGAGGTGAGTGTGTGTGTGTGTGTGTATGTGATTGTGTGTGTGAGTGTGTGAGTGTGTGTGTGTGAGAGTGAGTGTGTGTGAGTGTGTGAGTGTGTGTGTGTGAGTGAGGTGAGTGAGTGAGTGGTGAGTGAGTGAGTGGTGAGTGAGTGGTGAGTGGTGAGTGAGTGATTGAGTGAGGTGAGTGTGTGTGTGTGTGTGTGCGAGTGAGTGAGTGTGGTGAGTGAGTGTGTGAGTGGTGTGTGTGTGTGTGTGTGTGTGAGTGTGTGTGGTGAGAGTGAGTGAGTGTGTGAGTGTGTGAGTGTGTGTGTGTGTGTGAGTGGTGTGTGTGTGTGTGTGAGTGTGTGAGTGTGTGTGAGTGAGTGGTGAGTGTGAGTGTGTGTGTGTGTGTGGTGAGAGTGAGTGAGTGAGTGGTGAGTGAGTGGTGAGTGGAGTGGTGAGTGATTGGTGAGTGAGTGTGTGTGTGTGTGTGCGGTGAGTGAGTGTGGTGAGTGAGTGTGTGAGTGGTGTGTGTGTGTGTGTGTGTGTGTGAGTGAGTGGTGGTGAGTGAGTGGTGGTGGTGAGTGAGGTGAGTGAGTGAGTGAGTGGTGGTGTGTGGTGGTGAGTGAGTGAGTGTGGTGAGTGGAGTGGTGGTGAGTGGTGAGTGTGTGGTGTGTGTGAGTGAGTGAGTGAGTGTGTGAGTGTGTGAGGTGAGTGTGTGGTGTGTGAGTGTGTGTGAGTGAGTGAGTGAGTGAGTGGTGAGTGTGTGAGTGGAGTGTGTGGTGGTGAGTGAGGTGTGTGAGTGTGTGAGTGAGTGTGTGAGTGTGTGAGTGTGTGAGTGTGTGAGTGGTGAGTGAGTGAGTGAGTGTGTGAGTGAGTGAGTGTGTGTGAGTGAGAGTGAGTGAGTGGTGTGTGTGTGTGTGTGTGTGTGTGTGTGTGTGTGTGTGTGTGTGTGTGTGTGTGTGTGTGTGTGTGTGTGTGTGTGTGTGTGTGAGTGAGTGAGTGAGTGAGGTGTGAGTGAGTGAGTGAGTGAGTGAGTGAGAGTGAGTGAGTGAGTGGAGTGAGGAGTGAGGAGTGAGTGAGTGAGTGAGTGTGAGTGAGTGAGTGAGTGTGTGTGTGTGTGTGAGTGAGTGTGTGTGTGAGTGTGTGAGTGTGTGTGAGTGTGTGGAGTGAGTGTGAGTGAGTGTGTGAGTGTGTGTGTGTGTGGAGTGAGAGTGAGTGAGTGAGGAGTGAGTGAGTGAGTGAGGAGTGAGTGTGAGTGTGTGTGTGTGTGTGTGAGAGTGAGTGTGTGAGTGTGTGAGTGTGTGTGAGTGAGAGGAGGAGTGTGTGAGTGTGGTGTGTGTGTGTGTGTGTGTGTGTGTGTGTGTGTGTGTGTGTGTGTGTGTGTGTGTGTGTGTGTGTGTGTGTGTGTGTGTGTGTGTGAGTGAGTGAGGAGTGAGTGAGGAGTGTGAGGAGTGTGTGTGTGAGGAGTGTGTGTGTGTGTGTGTGTGTGTGTGTGTGTGTGTGTGTGTGTGTGTGTGTGTGTGTGTGTGAGTGTGTGTGTGTGTGTGTGTGAGTGAGTGAGTGAGTGTGTGTGTGAGTGAGTGTGTGTGTGAGTGTGTGTGTGTACTGTACACGGGTGGCGGGTGAAGCTCAGAGGAACAGTGTGGTGTGTGTGATCCGCACCTGCTCGTCTCTCCTCAGTTCCTGCCGGCTCATCCACAGGAGGCTCTTGGCACGGCTCGGCTGCAGATGGCCGGGATTGAAGCTCCGCACTGGATCTGATTAAAGCCTTTGAGAAGAGACAGGCATTGATCATGTCGAGCAGCATCCGAGAATACCAATTACACCCTTTGAACTGCCTTTAAATTATATCAGCATCCAATAATTACACATCCATGAATACTCATCATCGGGAAACAGCGTCCTTCCTGTTGTCATGGCTCCGAAGCAGCAAATCCGCGCCACTGAGACGGCAGAATGTGCTATTAACAAGGAAAACATATTGTTTTATTAATATTAGTATCTTATTCATATTAAAATGTTATTTTAAATTTATATTTTATTTATTAGTATAATATTTGTCAATTTTATTACAGTTTTATTTATTTTTTAAAATCTTCGGTTCACACACTCTCACACACACACACACACACACACACACACACACACTGCCCTAAACCTACCCATCACACTCTCACACACACACACACACACACACACACACACACACACACACACACACACAGTCCCAGTCGTCTAGCCATCACAATCTGGCCCTTGTCAAACTCGCTCAAATCCTTACGCTTGCCCATTTTTCCTGCTTCTAACACATCAACTCTGAGGACAAAATGTTCACTTACTGCCTAATATATCCCACCCACTAACAGGAGTGAAAACAGCTGTTTTACATTGGAATAATATGTCATTATTTAAAAATGATTAAATAATATATTTATAAACGAATTAATTGATTCTGAAAGATGAATGAAATAAGCCACAACTCGTGTGAGTAAATAAAGCATCCTCGGAGTGTTTGTGATGTTATTCTGCAGTGGATCTTCAGCGCCATCTGCTGTCAGAACCCCACACGCTCTGTGTGTGTGTGTGTGTGTGTGTGTGTGTGTGTGTGTGTGTGTGTGTGTGTGTGTGTGTGTGTGTGTGTGTGTGTGTGTGTGTGTGTGTGTGTGTGTGTGTGTGTGTGTGTGTGTGCGTGTGCGTGTGTGTGCCTTTCTGATCAGGCGGAAGTCAGCGGCAGCTCCTCTGGCGCGGGCTCTGACGTCATCGGGGTCTTTCCTCGTGCGGCTCCTCCGTCAGGGTCATGCAGTCAGTCTGATCGCCGTTATTATTGTTGTCATTATTCTCTCGTGTCGTGTGGTAATCTCTCGTCATGATGGGCGGCAGCAGCAGCAGGATCGCGGCCGGGTTGGGCGCGGCGCTGCTCGTCGGTTACTGCATTTATTTCGACAGAAAGAGACGGAGTGACCCCAACTACAAGAGCAAACTACGAGAACGTGAGAGCAGCTGTCTGTCTGTATGCCTGTCTCACTATATATGTCTGTATGCCTGTCTCACTATCTATCTATCTATATTTATATCTGTGTCTGACAATATGTCTGTCTATCTATCATCTGTCTGTCTATCTATTATCTGTCTGTCTGACTATGTCTGTCTGTCTATCATCTGTCTGTCTAACTATATGTCTGTCTATCATCTGTCTGTCTATCATCTGTCTGTCTAAGTATATGTCTGTCTATCTATCATTTGTCTATCTGACTATATGTCTATCTATCATCTGTCTGTCTGACTATATGTCTGTCTGTCTATCATCTGTCTGTCTATATAAGTCTGTCTATCTATCTATCATCTGTCTATCTGACTATATATGTCTGTCTATCTATCTATCTATCTATCTATCTATCTATCTATCTATCTATCTATCTATCTATCTATCTATCTATATATATATACACACTCACTTAAAGGATTATTAGGAACACACACTAATACTGTGTTTGACCCTTTCGCCTTCAGAACTGCCTTAATTCTACACTGCATTGATTCAACAGGTGCTGAAAGCATTCTTTAGAAATGTTGGCCCATATTGATAGGATAGCATCTTGCAGTTGATGGAGATTTGTGGGATGCACATCCAGGGCACGAAGCTCCCGTTCCACCACATCCCAAAGATGCTCTATTGGGTTGAGATCTGGTGACTGTGGGGGCCATTTTAGTTCAGTGAACTCATTGTCATGTTCAAGAAACCAATTTGAAATGATTGGAGCTTTGTGACATGGAGCATTATCCTGCTGGAAGTAGCCATCAGAGGATGGGCACATGGTGGTCATAAAGGGATGGACATGGTCAGAAACAATGCTCAGGTAGGCCGTGGCATTTAAACCATGCCCAATTGGCACTAAGGGGCCTAAAGTGTGCCAAGAAAACACCCCCACACCATTACACCACCACCACCAGCCTGCACAGTGAAAACATCCCCCACACCATTACACCACCACCACCAGCCTGCACAGTGAAAACATCCCCCACACCATTACACCACCACCACCAGCCTGCACAGTGAAAACATCCCCACACCATTACACCACCTCCACCAGCCTGCACAGTGAAAACATCCCCACACCATTACACCACCTCCACCAGCCTGCACAGTGAAAACATCCCCACACCATTACACCACCTCCACCAGCCTGCACAGTGAAAACATCCCCACACCATTACACCACCTCCACCAGCCTGCACAGTGGAAACATCCCCACACCATTACACCACCACCACCAGCCTGCACAGTGAAAACATCCCCCACACCATTACACCACCTCCACCAGCCTGCACAGTGAAAACATCCCCCACACCATTACACCACCACCACCAGCCTGCACAGTGAAAACATCCCCCACACCATTACACCACCTCCACCAGCCTGCACAGTGGGAACAAGGCATGATGGATCCATGTTCTCATTCTGTTTACACCAAATTCTGACTCAACAGAAATCGAGACTCATCAGACCAGGCAACATTTTTCCAGTCTTCAACTGTCCAATTTTGGTGAGCTTGTGCAAATTGTAGCCTCTTTTTCCTATTTGTAGTGTAGATGAGTGGTACCCGGTGGGGTCTTCTGCTGTTGTAGCCCATCCGCCTCAAGGTTGTGTATGTTGTGGCTTCACAAATGCTTTGCTGCATACCTCGGTTGTAACAAGAGGTTATTTCAGTCAAAGTTGCTCTTCTATCAGCTTGAATCAGTCGGCCCATTCTCCTCTGACCTCTAGCATCAACAAGGCATTTTCTCCCACAGGACTGCCGATACTGGATGTTTTTCCTTTTCACACCATTCTTTGTAAACCCTAGAAATGGTTGTGTGTGAAAATCCCAGTAACTGAGCAGATTGTGAAATACTCAGACCGGCCCGTCTGGCACCAACAACCATGCCACGCTCAAAATGTCTTAAATCCCCTTTCTTTCCCATTCTGACATTCAGTTTGGAGTTCAGGAGATTGTCTTGACCAGGACCACACCCCTAAATGCACTGAAGCAACTGCCATGTGATTGGTTGATTAGATAATTGCATTAATGAGAAATTGAACAGGTGTTCCTAATAATCCTTTAGGTGAGTGTATGTCTGTCTGTGTGACTATATGTGTCTGTTCCTGACTATATTTATATATATATGTCTGTGTATCTAACTGTCTGTCTGACTATGTATATCTCTCTGTCTATCTATCATCTGTCTGTCTGACTATATATGTCTGTATGTCTGTCTGTGTGATGCTCTGAGCCTGTGATGAATGTGAATGATCAGATGTGTGTGAATGTGGTTTTCAGGAAGAAGAAAGCAGAAGGCAGCTCAGGAGAAAGCTGGATTATCCAGGGTAATTTACACACATTTATGTGTCACATGATTCCTCATTAATGCAATGAATTATGATTGAGAAATGTTCTATTGTTTGTATTGTTTTGTTTAGTTGCCAGACCTGAAAGACGCTGAAGCCGTTCAGAAGTTCTTCCTTGAGGAGATTCAGCTCGGGGAGGAGCTGCTGGCACAGGGTGAGGATCCCTCCTGTCGCTCACACACTGTGTGTTTCTCCAGAGCTGTTACCCATCATCCCCCTCTCCCTCTCTCTCTCCCTCAGGAGACTATGAGAAGGGTGTGGATCACCTGACGAATGCGATCGCCGTGTGTGGTCAGCCACAGCAGCTCCTGCAGGTCCTTCAGCAGACGCTTCCTCCTCCAGTCTTCCAGATGCTGCTCACCAAACTCCCCACCATCAGCCAGGTGTGACACTCCTTCACCCCATCCGCTTCTCACTTTATGAGAAGGCAGAGTTGGGAGAAGCTTCATCTCTGTGGCTTCCTCGATGATCTGCTCCATAATGAGATCAATATTTGATAAAAACAGTGATTCATGTCTAAACAAAGGCAAATGTTTTCCGCAGCGTATCGTCAGCGCTCAGAGCGTCAGTGATGATGACATCGAATAGCAGGACCTCCGCTGGCTCTATGACATCACTTCCTGTCTTCTTCGGTCATCGCTCCGTCCCGCCCCTTTCCATCCTCTGAACGCACGGATTTATGAAGCGTTTGGGATAAAATGTACTCTTTTTTTGAAGGCGATGTGTGTATGTACGACAAGCATGACCTGTAAACATCAGTTATTATGTGTGTGTGTGTCTTTTGTTTTACTAACATAATGCATATACATGAAATATGCAACCAGTAAAGGAAAGGGACTGATGTTGGAGAAACACTCGCGAGAGGACGCGCTGCTGTCGTTTATCTGTGTTTAAGTTATTCTCTGATGTGGAATTGTGGGATATGAAGCTGTTTAAAAGGTGCTTTTCCTTTTTGTAAACACCTAATAAAACATAATTTGATGAATCAACCTGCCAAAGTCATTCAAGGGCCTCATTAACAATGATTGCAATGTAAAGATTAAAGATGTTGTTCAGTCAGAAAACACAGAATACAGTCATTAGACGTTTCAGAGCATCACTTTATTAAAACAGCATTTATTAATCTTGACGCTAAGTCATGCTATCACTTATGCATTTATGTTCATGAATACAATGTGAAATATAAAACAATGTGAGATGAACATCGCGTGGTTTACTTGCAAACCTCAGGCGTTAAATGTGAACGGCCGGTTTCTTTCTCTTCTTCTTGAGTTTCTTTTTCAGTCCTTTCCCCCTCTTGGCTTCCGGATCCGCCGTCTCTCCTTTGAACGATGACGCTTGTGTTGGTTTCCTGCCAGGATTCATCACGGAGTTCTGTCTTCCCGTCTTGTTCCTGAAGTCCTGCTTGGGCCCTTTGAATCCTCCTCTCCGTTGCTCTCGTCCCGGAGCGTCCGACGGCCGGCCCGGAGGAGATTTCTTCTCCTTTTCCTTCTTCATGGAGCGCTTCACTCTGATCTTTCGCTCCAGTAATGTGGATCCATTGAGTCTCAATGCCAACATCACAGAATCTGGGCTCTGAACAGAAGATAAAGTCAAATTTAAAACCAGTCTGAGTGTCCAGGGTTCCCACTCATACTTCAAATACTCTCGAAGTATTTAAAAGCTGTACAGTTTATGCCATGACTTGACTATAAAAGTGTTTAATATGAGACTTTACATCTCGCACACACATAAAGTGCACATACCTCAGACAGGACGTATCCGAAAGCCCTTGCCCATCCCAGAGTCTCTGTCTCGCACTTTACACCTCGCAGTTCCGACTTTACACCTCGCAGTTCCGACTTTACACCTCGCAGTTCTGACTTTACACCTCGCAGTTCCGACTTTACACCTCGCAGTTCCGACTTTACACCTCGCAGTTCCGACTTTACACCTCGCAGTTCCGTCTTTACACCTCGCAGTTCCGACTTTACACCTCGCAGTTCCGACTTTACACCTCGCAGTTCCGACTTTACACCTCGCAGTTCCGACTTTACACTCGCAGTTCCGTCTTTACACCTCGCAGTTCCGACTTTACACCTCGCAGTTCCGACTTTACACCTCGCAGTTCGACTTTACACTCGCAGTTCCGCTTTACACTCGCAGTTCCGTCTTTACACCTCGCAGTTCCGACTTTACACTCGCAGTTCGACTTTACACTCGCAGTTCCGACTTTACACCTCGCAGTTCCGACTTTACACTCGCAGTTCCGACTTTACACCTCGCAGTTCCGACTTTACACCTCGCAGTTCCGACTTTACACCTCGCAGTTCCGACTTTACACCTCGCAGTTCCGTCTTTACACTCGCAG
>CM040931.1:1540295-1560295 GCA_023029165.1 Gobiocypris rarus | reverse complement strand
TGCATGTTTGTCTGTCTGCATGTTTGTCTGTCTACATGTTTGTCTGTCTGTCTGCATGTTTGTCTGTCTGCATGTTTGTCTGTCTGCATGTTTTTTGTCTACATGCCCATGTTTGTCTGTCTGCATGTTTGTCTGTCTGCATGTTTGTCTGTCTGCATGTTTGTCTGTCTACATGTTTGTCTGTCTGCATGTTTGTCTCTCTGCATGCCCATGTTTGTCTGTCTGCATGTTGGTCTGTCTGCATGTTTGTCTCTCTGCATGTTTGTTCGTCTACATGCCCATGTTTGTCTGTCTGCATGTTTGTCTGTCTGCATGTTTGTCTGTCTGCATGTTTGTCTGTCTGCATGTTTGTCTGTCTGCATGTTTGTCTGTCTACATGCTCATGTTTGTCTCTCTGCATGTTTGTCTGTCTGCATGTTTATCTCTCTGCATGTTTGTCTGTCTCTCTACATGCCCATGTTTGTCTCTCTGCATGTGTGTCTGTCTGCATGTTTGTCTGTCTCTCTACATGCCCATGTTTGTCTGTCTGCATGTTTGTCTGTCTGCATGTTTGTCTGTCTACATGCTCATGTTTGTCTCTCTGCATGTTTGTCTGTCTGCATGTTTGTCTCTCTGCATGTTTGTCTGTCTGCATGCCCATGTTTGTCTGTCTGCATGTTTGTCTGTCTGTCTGCATGTTTGTCTGTCTGTCTGCATGTTTGTCTGTCTGCATGTTTGTCTGTCTGCATGTTTGTCTGTCTGCATGTTTGTCTGTCTGCATGTTTGTCTGTCTGCATGTTTGTCTGTCTACATGCCCATGTTTGTCTGTCTGCATGTTTGTCTGTCTGCATGTTTGTCTGTCTGCATGTTTGTCTGTCTCTCTACATGCCCATGTTTGTCTGTCTGCATGTTTGTCTGTCTGCATGTTTGTCTGTCTGCATGTTTGTCTCTCTACATGCCCATGTTTGTCTGTCTGCATGTTTGTCTGTCTGCATGTTTGTCTCTCTACATGCCCATGTTTGTCTGTCTGCATGTTTGTCTGTCTGCATGTTTGTCTGTCTGCTTGTTTGTCTGTCTACATGCCCATGTTTGTCTCTCTGCATGTTTGTCTGTCTGCATGTTTGTCTGTCTGCATGTTTGTCTGTCTCTCTACATGCCCATGTTTGTCTGTCTGCATGTTTGTCTCTCTGCATGTTTGTCTGTCTGCATGTTTGTCTGTCTACATGTTTGTCTGTCTGCATGTTTGTCTGTCTCTCAACATGCCCATGTTTGTCTGTCTGCATGTTTGTCTGTCTGCATGTTTGTCTGTCTGCATGTTTGTCTCTCTGCATGTTTGTCTGTCTGCATGTTTGTCTGTCTGCATGCCCATGTTTGTCTGTCTGCATGTTTGTCTGTCTGCATGCCCATGTTTGTCTGTCTGCATGTTTGTCTGTCTGCATGTTTGTCTGTCTGCATGTTTGTCTGTCTGCATGTTTGTTTGTCTACATGCCCATGTTTGTCTGTCTGCATGTTTGTCTGTCTGCATGTTTGTCTGTCTGCATGTTTGTCTGTCTGCATGTTTGTCTGTCTCTCTACATGCCCATGTTTGTCTGTCTGCATGTTTGTCTGTCTGCATGTTTGTCTGTCTGCATGTTTGTCTGTCTGCATGTTTGTCTGTCTGCATGTTTGTCTGTCTGCATGTTTGTCTGTCTACATGTTTGTCTGTCTGCATGTTTGTCTGTCTGCATGTTTGTCTGTCTGCATGTTTGTCTGTCTGCATGTTTGTCTGTCTGCATGTTTGTCTGTCTACATGTTTGTCTGTCTACATGCCCATGTTTGTCTGTCTGCATGTTTGTCTGTCTGCATGTTTGTCTGTCTGCATGTTTGTCTGTCTGCATGTTTGTCTGTCTACATGTTTGTCTGTCTACATGCCCATGTTTGTCTGTCTGCATGTTTGTCTGTCTGCATGTTTGTCTGTCTGCATGTTTGTCTGTCTCTCTACATGCCCATGTTTGTCTCTCTGCATGTTTGTCTGTCTGCATGTTTGTCTGTCTGCATGTTTGTCTGTCTGCATGTTTGTCTGTCTGCATGCCCATGTTTGTCTGTCTGCATGCCCATGTTTGTCTGTCTACATGTTTGTCTGTCTGCATGTTTGTCTGTCTGCATGTTTGTCTGTCTGCATGTTTGTCTGTCTGCATGTTTGTCTCTCTGCATGTTTGTCTCTCTGCATGTTTGTCTGTCTGCATGTTTGTCTGTCTCTCTACATGCCCATGTTTGTCTGTCTGCATGTTTGTCTGTCTCTCTACATGCCCATGTTTGTCTGTCTGTCTGCATGTTTGTTTGTCTGTCTGTCTGCATGTAAAGGTAGATGTGGTTAAAGACTCCTTAAATTAACTTTTATTGCACCTAAAACATGTGAAGCCCATTCCCCCACATAAGAACAAACCATGCTTTGGTAAATCATAATGATGTAAATGTCATAATTACATCATACTGAATCAGAGTGACGTCGAAATGTTGATATAAAAGTCGAAAAGTTCGTCATATTATCAACATTTAGTGATAATTTCAACTTTTTATGTAAGTTATAGTTAGTATATCATGCCTGGTGTTTCTCTTATGCGCTTCACACACACACACACACACACTCATTACACACTCATTCGATGATGTTTATTTAAACAGATTATTATATAACGTTATTTCTCAAGCCAGCACGAACCTCTTTACGGGCTGCTTCTTCTTCATGATGTCAGTCCGAGCTCATGTCTGTGTAAACCCCGAGGATCAGATCAGTGTTTCCCACACACACACAAACACACACACACACACGTTTATCACACGCGCGTGCGCAGAGTCTCTCGGTCCCCCGGAAACCACAGACACTGGTAATCAGTTCCTAGGAGCAACCCATCACGCGCAGTCTTCTCAATAATGAGACTATATAGTATATATAAAGAGTATATGTACGTGTCACTGTATCTGTTTGACTGAAACACGCGAAATGACTGCAACAGCCGCGCGAGCGTGTTTCTCCTCGGCGCAGTTTGAGCGCAGGACCGCGTGACGTCACATCCGGCTGTGCGTGTGAGAACGGTGCAGGAAGCGGTTCACTGCTATTATTGAATATTGACGTTGTTCCGAGTGTTTGTGCAGGCATCACAGTGTGCTGATGGCATGTGCTGTTGCTGTGATCTGTAGGTGGTGATGATGATGGAGGATGAAGAGCAGGCGGTGGGCCGGCGCGTGAGCTGTGACGGACACCGGGGGACGGTGCGCTATCAGGGCCCGGTGCCTCCCACCGCGGGTGCGACACACACACAGCACCATCACAGCTTTACTTTAGGACGTCATTTCGACAATACATCCCATAATGATCATATAGCATGTCATAATTCTGTGTGTAAGGCCGTAGTGTGCCATAACTCCAGCTGAAGTGATGTTGTGTGTGTGTGCAGGAGTGTGGCTGGGAGTGGAGTGGGATCATCCGGAGAGAGGGAAGCATGATGGCAGTCATGAAGGCGTGCGATTCTTCACCTGCAGGTGCTCATGGGAACACCTGTGCCAGCCTGTGCCGGGTCAGGTCTGACGCGTGTCCTGTCTCCGCAGGCACCCCACCGGCGGATCCTTCGTCCGGCCCAGGAAGGCCAGCTTCGGAGTGGATTACGTGACGGCTCTGAGGCGGCGCTACGAGGAGGAGCTGGAGGAGCCGACGGGAGACGAGCTGAAGATCTCCAGCAAAACCGTCCAGATGGTCGGCTTTGAGCGCGTCAAGCAGAAGTGAGCGAGCGGAGCTTTGAGCAGTGCGAGCGTCTGCTGACCGAGGGCTGATGTGTGTGTGTGTGTGTGTGTGTGTGTGTGTGTGTGTGTGTGTGTGTGTGTGTGTGTGGTCTCAGGGTGGAGACGCTCACTGAGGTCGGTCTGAGGAGATGTGAGGTGTCCGGCCCCGGCCCCGAGGGTGACGTCAGGAACACCACGCCGCGTATCCTTCTCTGAGAGCAGACACACACACACACACACCCCAGACTCAGGATGTGCTTCTTTAACCGCGCTCCGCCAGTCGCCCGGGCTCTGGATCTTTCTGGGAATCTGCTGAGCTCCTGGGAGGTGCTGGCGGGCATCACGGAGCAGCTGGAGGCCCTGCAGGAGCTGCAGCTCAGGTGAAGCCGCGCTGTTAGTATCCCGAGTGAAGCGCTTCTCAAACAGGAACAGATGTGGGCAGGGCTTGAGTGTGTCTGTGGGGATCTGATTGGATGGGTGTGGTTTGCTATTGGCTGATCTCATGTGAGTGACAGGTGGCCCCGCCTTCATCTGTTCCTGTTTGAGAAGCGCCTCCCTTAATCTGACTCTAGATTAACACAATCATTTTGATTTGTGTGTTGATGTGTGAGGATCAGCTCTGGGATCAGTGAATGAGCTCTGTAAATCTCCCTGCAGTCACAACAGGTTGAGCATCAGCAGTGACCCCGCCCACTTAAGCCCCGCCTTCTCCCGCCTGAGGCTGCTGTCACTCAACAGCTGCGCGCTCACCTGGACTCAGGTCAGATGTGTGTGTGTGTGTGTGTGTGATCTCTCCAGTGCTCAGCTGAGGAATATTACACTGACACTGGAGTTATGATCAGATAATAAGCCGTGTGTGTATGTCAGTGTGTGTTCAGTCTGACCTCTGACCCTTGGGCAGGTTCTCCATTGCGCCCCCATGTGGCCGCAGGTCGAGGAGCTGTATCTGGCTGAGAATGACATCACCGAGTTGCGGAGGTACCGACACACACTCGACCCGGAGCAGACGTGTTGTGTTCTCATGTCACAGAATCCTCTGTCCTCTTCTAGACCCGAGCTCGAGCTGCAGGCGCTGAAAGTGCTGGATTTATCCAACAACCAGATCAGCCAGGAGACGCTGCTGGAGATCGCACACTTACCCTGGTGAGAACCACACACTAACAGCACATCCCGCCCGTGAGTGTGTGGAGATAACGTGTGTGTGTGTGTGTGTGTGTGTCTACAGGCTGGAGAAGCTGAATCTGTCCAGCACGGGTTTCTCTGCGGTTCGGTTCAGCGACGCGTCAGCAGGTACCAGAGCTGTTAGCGTGACTGTGTGTGTGTGTGTGTGTGTGTGTGTGTGTGTGTGTGTGTGTGTGTGTGTGTGTGTGTGTAAGGTCAAACAATCTCTTCCTGCTGTGAAGGCAACGAGACGGCTCTGTTTCCTGCACTAAACACACTCTTACTAGACGACAACAACATTTCAGAGGTAAATTCAACACAAGCTTTTATTTTAATCCAGCTAATGTTTATTTAACTTCAAGTAACAGAAGTGTGTGTGTGTGTGTGTGTGTGCAGTGGTGTGTGGTGAACGAGCTGCAGAAGCTGCGCTCTCTTCTTCATCTGTCCTGCAGGAGGAATCCGCTGCTCCAGAGAGAGAAGAGCCTGGAAACCGCACGGCAGATCATCATCGCACGGCTGGGCCGACTGCAGATGCTCGACATGAGACAGGTGAGACCCGTGTGTGTGTGTGTGTGTGTGTGTGTGTGTGTGTGTGTGTGTGTGTGTGTGTGTCACGCCGCTTCATTCGCTGCATCTGAGCCTAATGTAGAGAAGCACATTCTCTGGTCTGATGAAACAAAGATTGAACTCTTTGGCCTGAATGGAGGAAACCAGGCTCCGCTCATCACTGGCCAATCCCATCCCTACAGTGAAGCCTGGTGGGGGCAGCATCATGATGTGGGGGTGTTTCTCAGCGGCAGGAACTGGGAGACTAGTCAGGATCGAGGGAAAGATGAATAATGAATTTAATCCATTTTGGAATAAGGCTATAACATAAAATGTGGAAGAGGTGAAGCGCTGGGAATACTCTCCAGATGCACTGTATATTTAAACGTTTGCATGTGTGTTGTATGTTCAGTATCATATTTGATGTTTGTCAGGTGGAGTGTGACGAGCGGAGGGGGGCGGAGCTGGATTACTGTAAGATGTTTGGATCGGCGTGGCTGCGGGCCGGAGGTCACAGAGACCCGGAGCAGAACCGCCCGAGCACAGACTTCCTGACGGAGCACCCACGCTTCCTCACGCTCATACACAGTCAGTCATGGAGTTTGTGTTCAACTGCGTATTAAACATGAATGTTTTGCTGATGGTGTGTTTGTTTGTTCAGAGTACGGCGCTCCAGACGAGGGCGAGCTGAGAGAGCAGAAACCCTTTGCTCTGAAACATCAGTTATTAAGTATGAATCTGCAGCATCATATCAGTACAGACCATCACACACCACCAGCACATGTCATCAGTGTCTCTTTGGTTTCAGCCGTGACCTTCGTTTGCCCAGAGGATTCGGACAGGAAGCCCATCGAGAAGAAGCTGCCAGGTAAGAGCACGCAGACAGCGCTGACGGCACACGTGACACGCGTGACACACGTCTGAAGGGTTTCTCTGCTGTTTTCAGAGTCCATGATCGTCCAGAAGGTGAAGGGGCTTCTGCACCGGCTGCTCAAACTGCCTGGAGTCGAGCTGAAGCTCAGCTACACCTGCTCAAAGGTCAATCATTAACCCTGACCCTAACTCCCTCTGACCCTAACTCACACTGACCCTAACTCCCTCTGACCCTAACTCACACTGACCCTAACTCCTCTGACCCTAACTCCTCTGACCCTAACTCTGACCCTAACTCACACTGACCCTAACTCCCTCTGACCCTAACTCACACTGACCCTAACTCCCTCTGACCCTAACTCACTCTGACCCTAACTCACCCTGACCCTAACTCACCCTGACCCTGACTCACCCTGACCCTGACTCACCCTGACCCTAACTCCCTCTGACCCTAACTCACTCTGACCCTAACTCCCTCTGACCCTAACTCCCTCTGACCCTAACTCCCTCTGACCCTAACTCACCCTGACCCTAACTCACTCTGACCCAGACTCACCCTGACCCTGACTCACCCTGACCCTGACTCACCCTGACCCTGACTCACCCTGACCCTAACTCACCCTGACCCTAACTAACTTTGACCCTAACTCCTCTGACCCTAACTCCTCTGACCCTAACTCACCCTGACCCTAACTCACCCTGACCCTAACTCACCCTGACCCTAACTAACTTTGACCCTAACTCCCTCTGACCCTAACTCCCTCTGACCCTAACTCACCCTGACCCTAACTCACCCTGACCCTAACTCCCTCTGACCCTAACTCCCTCTGACCCTAACTCACCCTGACCCTAACTCCTCTGACCCTAACTCACCCTGACCCTAACTCACCCTGACCCTAACTCCCTCTGACCCTAACTAACTTTGACCCTAACTCCCTCTGACCCTAACTCACCCTAACCCTAACTCCCTCTGACCCTAACTCCCTCTGACCCTAATTCACTCTGACCTTAATTCACTCTGACCCTAACTCCCTCTGACCCTAACCATAACTCCCTCTGACCCCAACTCACCCTGACCCTCACTCTGACCCTAAATCTGACCATGACTCTTACTCCCTCTGACCTTGACTCACCCTGACCCTCACTCTGACCCTAAATCTGACCATGACTCTTACTCCCTCTGACCTTGACTCACCCTGACCCTCACTCTGACCCTCACTCTGACCCTCACTCTGACCCTCACTCTGACCCTGACTCACCCTGACCCTCACTCTGACCCTCACTCTGACCCCAACTCACTCTGACCCTGACTCACCCTGACCCTAACCCTAACTAACTTTGACCCTAACTCATCCTGACCCTCCCTCTGACCCTCACCCTGACCCTCCCTCTGACCCTCACCCTGACCCTCCTCTGACCCTCACTCTGATCAATATATTGATTTGCATTATATGTGTGAAATCTGTCCTATAGTTGGCCGGTAGAGAGATTGAGATTGACAACGATCTGAAGCCGCTGCAGTTTTATTCGGTGGAGGACGGCGACAGGATTCTGGTGCGCTGGTCCTGATCAAACCGCAGGGAATTCTGGGAGATTGGAGGCTTATAGACTGAGCTGAGCGAGAAGAGCGTCTGATGTGGAGAGGGAAAACCGAAGCTTTGCCAAACTCTCTGTAGATCAGAAACACACACTGAGTTTAAGATATGTGTGTGATTCCTGTCTCTGGCCAGCAGGTGGCGCTTCAGAAGAGCTAACACTGCAGAAACACACTGAGTTTGAGATCCGTGTGTGTGTGTGTGTGTGTGTGTGATTCCCGTCTCTGGCCAGCAGGTGGCGCTTCAGAAGAGCTGCAGAAACACACACTGAGTTTGAGATCCGTGTGTGTGTGTGTGTGTGTGTGTGTGATTCTGTCTCTGGCCAGCAGGTGGCGCTTCAGAAGAGCTAACACTGCAGAAACACACACTGAGTTTGAGATCCGTGTGTGTGTGTGTGTGTGTGTGTGTGTGTGTGTGTGTGTGTGTGTGTGTGTGTGTGTGTGTGTGTGATTCCGTCTCTGGCCAGCAGGTGGCGCTTCAGAAGAGCTAACACTGCAGAAACACACTGAGTTTGAGATCCGTGTGTGTGTGTGTGTGTGTGTGTGTGTGTGTGTGTGTGTGTGTGTCTCTGGCCAGCAGGTGGCGCTTCAGAAGAGCAAACACTGCAGAAACACACACTGAGTTTGAGATATGTGTATGTGTGTGTGTGTGTGTGTGTGTGTGTGTGTGTGTGTGTGTGTGTGTGTGTGTGTGTGTGTGTGTGTGTGTGATTCCGTCTCTGGCCAGCAGGTGGCGCTTAAGAAGAGCTAACACTGCAGAAACACACACTGAGTTTGAGAAATGTGTATGTGTGTGTGTGTGTGTGTGTGTGTGTGTGTGTGTGTGTGTGTGTGTGTGTGTGTGTGTGTGTGTGTGTGTGTGTGTGTGTGTGTGTGTGTGTGTGTGTGTGTGATTCCCGTCTCTGGCCAGCAGGTGGCGCTTCAGAAGAGCTGCAGAAACACATGCTCTTATATTCACCCCAATGTCCTTTAATTCTGCTCTATAGCGCATTACCATTATACATACTTTACTTTTATCTCATGTTTACGTTCACATGTACAGTTTTCCATGTCACAGAACGCATCCCTGAATTAAAATGATGAACTTTTGCACTCCGTGTTTCCGTGTAACAGTGGCTGATCATATTTCCCTGATGTGAAGGAATAAAGCTCAGCGACTCGAAGCTCTTAGAAAACCAGCTTTAATGGAACAGCTGCACAGAACACCTTCCCATCATGCACTGCGGTGTGTGAACACGACGCCCTCGAGCGACCCCAGAGATTCGGATATTTACAGTCATCAAAAGCTCAATCTTTGGCATTTTAAAATTCAACACGATTAAAATACATTTGTAAATAATATTTCACCTAATCAGAATGATTGCATATAATATCCATCCCAGAATGCACCTCTTCCCTCTCACACAGTATAAATGTATCCCAGCATCCCGAGAGCCGAGGAAAAACTGCTATCATTAATTCATCATCTATGATTCATCTTCAGTTTGATCGACCTGCCATCGTTAAATTAAACACGTACAGCGAATATATATCAGCAGATATCATATTCACAACACAACCAGCTAAACATGACTTATTCATCTCAACATTTACTAATATAACTATTCAAATCTCTTAATAATATTTAACATGAACATGAGGAATAAGTCCCGGAGTGAATGCATTGCTCACTGTTAGTTACGGTTACTGTAATATAAATGTGCAGAAGGACGGATGATTACAGCTCCGTTACATCTGACCGGTCATGTGACTCAACACTCCTGATGTCATCAGGCTCCTCTCTGAGCTCACACCTGCAGGGCATTGTGGGTAAGTGATGGTGATGCCGTATGTGCGCGAACGTCTCTGAGGGAGAAACTCCTCCACCTCCATCCCATCATGACGCTCCATAGCAACCACCGCTTCCCTAGCGACAAAACAAACACATCATAAATTACTCAAATATTTCGACAATATGAACAGCCAAACAATTCAAATAAAATTAATATTTGATTCATTTCAGAACTGGTTCATTAGAGTCGTTTGAGTGATTCATGTCAGAACTGGTTCATAAGAGTCTTTTGAGAGCTTCATGTCAGAACTGGTTCATAAGAGTCGTTTGAGAGCTTCATGTCAGAAGTGATTCAGTAGAGTCGTTTGAGTGCCTCATGCCAGAAGTGATTCAGTAGAGTCGTTTGAGTGCCTCATGTCAGAAGTGATTCAGTAGAGTCGTTTGAGTGCCTCATGTCAGAAGTGATTCATTAGAGTCGTTTGAGAGCTTCATGTCAGAAGTGATTCAGTAGAGTCGTTTGATTGCCTCATGTCAGAAGTGATTCAGTAGAGTCGTTTGAGTGATTCATGTCAGAAGTGATTCAGTAGAGTCGTTTGAGAGCTTCATGTCAGAAGTGATTCAGTAGAGTCGTTTGAGTGCCTCATGTCAGAAGTGATTCAGTAGAGTCGTTTGAGTGATTCATGTCAGAAGTGATTCAGTAGAGTCGTTTGAGTGCTTCATGTCAGAAGTGATTCAGTAGAGTCGTTTGAGTGCTTCATGTCAGAAGTGATTCAGTAGAGTCGTTTGAGTGCTTCATGTCAGAAGTGATTCAGTAGAGTCGTTTGAGTGATTCATGTCAGAAGTGATTCAGTAGAGTCGTTTGAGTGCTTCATGTCAGAAGTGATTCAGTAGAGTCGTTTGAGTGATTCATGTCAGAAGTGATTCAGTAGAGTCGTTTGAGTGCTTCATGTCAGAAGTGATTCAGTAGAGTTTGAGTGCTTCATGTCAGAAGTGATTCAGTAGAGTCGTTTGAGTGCTTCATGTCAGAAGTGATTCAGTAGAGTCGTTTGAGTGATTCATGTCAGAAGTGATTCAGTAGAGTCGTTTGAGAGCTTCATGCCAGAAGTGATTCAGTAGAGTCGTTTGAGTGCCTCATGTCAGAAGTGATTCAGTAGAGTCGTTTGAGTGATTCATGTCAGAAGTGATTCAGTAGAGTCGTTTGAGAGCTTCATGTCAGAAGTGATTCAGTAGAGTCGTTTGAGTGCCTCATGTCAGAAGTGATTCAGTAGAGTCGTTTGAGTGCTTCATGTCAGAAGTGATTCAGTAGAGTCGTTTGAGTGCCTCATGTCAGAAGTGATTCAGTAGAGTCGTTTGAGTGCCTCATGTCAGAAGTGATTCAGTAGAGTCGTTTGAGTGCCTCATGTCAGAAGTGATTCAGTAGAGTCGTTTGAGTGCCTCATGTCAGAAGTGATTCAGTAGAGTCGTTTGAGTGCTTCATGTCAGAAGTGATTCAGTAGAGTCGTTTGAGTGCTTCATGTCAGAAGTGATTCAGTAGAGTCGTTTGAGTGATTCATGTCAGAAGTGATTCAGTAGAGTCGTTTGAGTGATTCATGTCAGAAGTGATTCAGTAGAGTCGTTTGAGTGCCTCATGTCAGAAGTGATTCAGTAGAGTCGTTTGAGTGCCTCATGTCAGAAGTGATTCAGTAGAGTCGTTTGAGTGCCACATGTCAGAAGTGATTCAGTAGAGTTGAGTGATTCATGTCAGAAGTGATTCAGTAGAGTCGTTTGAGTGCCTCATGTCAGAAGTGATTCAGTAGAGTCGTTTGAGTGCCTCATGTCAGAAGTGATTCAGTAGAGTCGTTTGAGTGATTCATGTCAGAAGTGATTCAGTAGAGTCGTTTGAGTGATTCATGTCAGAAGTGATTCAGTAGAGTCGTTTGAGTGCCTCATGTCAGAAGTGATTCAGTAGAGTCGTTTGAGTGCCTCATGTCAGAAGTGATTCAGTAGAGTCGTTTGAGTGCCTCATGTCAGAAGTGATTCAGTAGAGTCGTTTGAGTGCTTCATGTCAGAAGTGATTCAGTAGAGTCGTTTGAGTGCTTCATGTCAGAAGTGATTCAGTAGAGTCGTTTGAGTGCTTCATGTCAGAAGTGATTCAGTAAGTCGTTTGAGTGATTCATGTCAGAAGTGATTCAGTAGAGTCGTTTGAGTGCCTCATGTCAGAAGTGATTCAGTAGAGTCGTTTGAGTGCCTCATGTCAGAAGTGATTCAGTAGAGTCGTTTGAGTGCCTCATGTCAGAAGTGATTCAGTAGAGTCGTTTGAGTGCTTCATGTCAGAAGTGATTCAGTAGAGTCGTTTGAGTGATTCAGTAGAGTCGTTTGAGAGCTTCATGTCAGAAGTGATTCAGTAGAGTCGTTTGAGAGCTTCATGTCAGAAGTGATTCAGTAGAGTCGTTTGAGAGCTTCATGTCAGAAGTGATTCAGTAGAGTCGTTTGAGTGCCTCATGTCAGAAGTGATTCAGTAGAGTCGTTTGAGTGATTCATGTCAGAAGTGATTCAGTAGAGTCGTTTGAGTGCCTCATGTCAGAAGTGATTCAGTAGAGTCGTTTGAGTGCCTCATGTCAGAAGTGATTCAGTAGAGTCGTTTGAGTGCCTCATGTCAGAAGTGATTCAGTAGAGTCGTTTGAGTGCTTCATGTCAGAAGTGATTCAGTAGAGTCGTTTGAGTGCCTCATGTCAGAAGTGATTCAGTAGAGTCGTTTGAGTGCTTCATGTCAGAAGTGATTCAGTAAGGTCTGTCAGTGAATCACCTCCTCCAGTCGGTGTAGTAGAGCTTCCTGCCACCGGACACCATGGCGAACGGATACTGAATCCCTTCGGTCAGTTTCCTCCGGACCCCAGAGAACGGATCCACACACTCCACCCGACGAGTGCCTGAAACACAGGAAACACACAGCGTTCATCAGAGAAACTCAGATATAATAACTGATCATTTATGACTCTGAACATAGGCGCGAACAGAAATACAACACTCACTCGTTTTAAAACCAAAACCATCAAAATATGACAATTATTAAAAATTAATCTAATCATAAAATGAATAATTAAAAATAAGCCACTTAGTAAAAATTCATAAAATCCAAAAATAATAACAAAATTTAGAAAGAATAACTTGATTGGCTGTAATAAATCGGCCTGACCTGCATCGGCCCAGCAGAGCTGGCGGCTCTGGGGGTCATAGGTCAGGCCGTTGGGCAGCGCCAGGCCGTCCCGCACCAGCACCGTCCGGCCGGTCCCGTCCAGGCTGGAGCGCTCGATCTTCGGCCCGTCTCGGTTCCAGTCGGCCCAGTACAGGAGTCTGCAGGACGGGTCAGAGAGAGGGTCAGCGGAGGGGCGGGTCAGCTCGTCTCTGAGGCCCGTGACATCACACATACCTGTGGGCGGGGTCAGCGATGATTGGCCGAGGGTTGATGAGGTCACTGTCGAAGAGCACGCGGCGGTCACTGCCGTCCAGGCGGGACACCTCGATGCGGTCCAGGATGGAGTCGGTCCAGTACAGGCGTCTGGACACGTGATCGATGGCCACTCCTTCAGGACTGCCCAGATCTGAGGTCAGAGGTCAGAGGTCTCCAGATCAACAGCTCTGAGACATTCAACGTTCAAATATGGGATACACAAAGTAACACTAATTCTTTTAAATTATTAAAAGAAAAAATATAATGAAAATATGTTTTTTAGAAGAAAAAAAATTACATTTAAAAAAATCTACATAAAAGTTACCACAAATTAATTTAAAAAAATAATGCCGTTAAAAATGCACAGTTAAAATATATAAATATAATAAAATTGTCAAAATACAGAAATCATTTTCAAATATAAACAGATTTAAATAAAAGGATTACAAGTGCTTAATAAAGAATGTCATGTGACCATCAGCCGTGAGCGATTGAAATATGTTTAAATCTCTGAATATGAGTACATATGATGTCAGGTCATGTGACATGAGGACTGTAAAGCACCTCTGCTGATGATGACGCTGGTGTGGCCGCCCTTCATCGCGGCGCGGCTGATGGCGGGCTCAGTGATGTCGGACCAGTACACCGTCTGCTCCACACAGTCGAACGCCACAGCGATCACCACCTTACCCTGAACACACACACACACACACACACACACACACATAGAGTTAATGGATGATGGAAGCGAGGTTGTGAACACACACCCAAACACACACCCTGAACACACACCTAACCGAACACACACCCAAAGCGAACACACACACACACACACACACACACACACATGGAGTTAATGGATGATGGAAGCGAGGGTTGTGAACACACACCCAAACACACACCCTGAACACACACCCGAACCGAACACACACCAGAACCGAACACACACCAGAACCGAACACACACCAGAACCGAACACACACACAGAGTTAATGGATGATGGGAGCTAGGGTTGTGAACACACACCCTGAACACACACCCGAACTTAACACACACCCGAACCGAACACACACCCTGAACACACGCCCCGAACACACACCCGAACCGAACACACATCCGAACACACACCCAAACACACACCGGAACACACACCGGAACACACACCCGAACACACACACCTAAACACACACCCGAACACACATCCGAACACACATCCGAACACACACCCAAACACACATCCGAACACACATCCGAACACACACCTAAACACACCTAAACACACACCCGAACACACATCCGAACACACATCCGAACACACATCCGAACACACACCTAAACACACACCCGAACACACATCCGAACACACACCTAAACACACACCCGAACACACACCTAAACACACACCTAAACACACACCCGAACACACACCCGAACACACACCCGAACACACACCCGAACACACCCAAACACACACCCGAACCGAACACACACCCTGAACACACGCCCTGAACACACGCCCTGAACACACACCCGAACTTAACACACACCCGAACCGAACACACACCCTGAACACACGCCCCGAACACACACCCGAACCGAACACACATCCGAACACACACCCAAACACACACCGGAACACACACCGGAACACACACCCGAACACACACCCGAACTTAACACACACCTGAACCGAACACACACCCGAACACACACACCCGAACACACATCCGAACACACATCCGAACACACACCTAAACACACACCCGAACACACATCCGAACACACACCTAAACACACATCCGAACACACATCCGAACACACACCTAAACACACACCTAAACACACACCGAACACACATCCGAACACACACCTAAACACACACCTAAACACACACCTAAACACACACGAACACACACGAACACACACGAACCAAACACACACCCGAACCGAACACACACCCGAACCGAACACACACCCGAACACACACCCGAACACACACCCGAACACACACCCGAACACACCCAAACACACACCCGAACCGAACACACACCCTGAACACACGCCCTGAACACACGCCCTGAACACACGCCCTGAACACACGCCCTGAACACACACCCGAACCGAACACACACCCTGAACACACGCCCTGAACACACACCCGAACCGAACACACACCCGAACACACACCCTGAACACACGCCTGAACACACGCCCTGAACACACACCCGAACCAACACACACCCTGAACACACGCCCTGAACACACACCCGAACCGAGCACACACCCGAACCGAACACACATCCGAACACACACCTGAACACACACCTAAACACACACCCAAAAACACACACCTAAACACACACCCGAACACACACCCGAACACACATCCGAACCGAACACACACGAACCGAACACACATCCGAACACACACCTAAACACACACCCAAAAACACACACCTAAACACACACTAAACACACACTAACACACACCAACACACACCGAACTGAACACACACGAACCGAACACACGCCCGAACCGAACACACACGAACACACACCCAAAAACACACACCTAAACACACACAACACACACACGAACACACAACCGAACACACACCGAACCAACACACATCCGAACACACACCTGAACACACACCTAAACACACACCTAAAAACACACACCTAAACACACACCCTAACACACACGAACACACACGAACCGAACACACACCGAACCGAACACACATCCGAACACACACCTAAACACACACCCAAAAACACACACCTAAACACACACCTAAACACACACCAACACACACCAACACACACGAACCGAACACACACACCGAACGAACACACGCCCGAACCGAACACACACGAACACACACCCAAAAACACACACCTAAACACACACCCGAACACACACCCGAACACACACCTAAACACACACCCAAACACACACGAACACACACCCAAACACACACGAACACACACAGACGAACACCGAACACGAACCGAACACACACGAACGAACACCGCCCAACCGAACACACGCCCGAACAGACACACACGAACAACTACGCCCGAACGAACACACACCGAACGAACACACACGAACGAACACACACGAACCGAACACACGCCCGAACGAACACACGAACCGAACTCACGCCAGACGAACACACACAGACAAACACACACGAACACACACGAACACACATCTGAACACACACCCGAACCGAACACACATCCGAACACACACCCGAACACACATCTGAACACACACCCGAACACACACCCGAACACACACCGAACACACACCCGAACACACACCCGAACACACACCTGAACCGAACACACACCCGAACACACACCTCATGTCGTTTTGATCATGTGTGTTAGTTAACTGCAGAGAGTGTGTATTCGTACACCAGTAACACTCAGTAGTTCCTCTCAGGACCGTTTCTTACAGCCGGAGTGCTTCTCTCAGTTTGCTCACTCTTCCTGAGTCCTGCTTCTGCGTGTTATAAAGCCATCAATCATACAGCTATAACTGTGTGTGTGTGTGGGTGTGTGTCAGAGTGTGGTTTGTATGTGTGTAATAAAAAAATTCTGTGTGTGTGCGTGAGTGTGTTCGCGTATGAGTGACTGTGAGTGTGTGGGTGTGTGTCAGAGTGTGGTTTGTATGTGTGTAATAAAAAAATTCTGTGTGTGTGCGTGCGGGCATGCGAGTGTGTGTGAGTAAGTGTGTGTGTGTGTGAGTGTGTGAGCATGCGTGTGTGAGTGATTGACTGTGTGTGTATGTGTGATGTGTGAGCATGTGTGTGTGTGTGTGTTTGTGAGTGAGTGTGTGCATGCGTGAGCGTGTGTGAGCATGCGTGTGTGAGTGATTGAGTGTGTGTGTGAGTGTGTGTGTGTGTGAGTGAGTGTGTGTGCAGTGATTGTGTGTGTGTGTGTGTGCATACGTGACTGTGTGTGTGTGGATGTGTGAGCATGCGTGAGTGTGAGTGTGTGTGTGAATGTGTGTCAGAGTTTGGTTTGTATGTGTGTAATAAAAATTCTGTGTGTGTGCATGCGAGTGTGTGTGAGTAAGTGTGTGTGTGTGTGAGTGTGAGTGTGTGAGTGTGCGCGCAGTTTTAGAGTTCAACATGTTTTATACAATATCTATTTTATGTAAAATAATGTTCATAAACTTAAACCTCTATGAGACCAAACTCAGTCTGTGCCCTAGATTCATATTTTTATGACCGTTTTGAAGATTTTCGTCCTCTATGAACACACACTCAAACTCCACTCAGACCTTCATCATCATCATCATCATCATCATCATCATCATCATCATCATCATCAGTTTATTCTGTATAGTTCAGATCATGGTAATGAGGTATGAGTTAAACTAAACACACATAGAAAGGAAGTAATGCATCAGCCAATCAGCTGTCAGATTGATGAACACCATTAGACAATACCAGTTCAGCTCAACCAATGAGCAAGCAATGCTTCATTCAGTGCAGTCTGTGGGGTCAAAGGTCACGTTCGGACACACCCTTCAGCAGAACACGCTCAGCTCAAAGTGTGTGGATCATGTTGATGAAGAGTTACGGGTGTGATGTGTGTCAGTTTCTCCTCACACACTAGTGAACATCATATCTGTGTGTGTGTGTGTGTGTTCCTCATTTCCCGGAGAGCAGTCCTGACTTCTCAAGCAGTGTGTTTGGGATCGAAAGGCTCTTCCCGAGCCGTGAGAAGCGGCACCACAGTTATTCCTGCGGTCTCTGTCAGACGCTGTGAAATCATGATTTACTGAAGCCAGCCGTCATTTCTCTGCTGTTTACAGCGTTCATCAGCTCCCAAAGCTCACATCCCATGAGCCCGACAGGAACACCATGGAGTCTCCCCTTTCCCAGAGCTGGGACTGCTGTGCCCAATGAGGACGCAGCAGTGATGTGTGTGGGGGGGCGTTCCTTAGGCCTACAGGCAGTCCTATTTAATGTATAATAGTATTTATTACGTTATTGTTCTGGAGAACTGGTGCATTAAAGTCATTTCACACGCGGACTAAACCACACAACGGCACAGAGCATAAAAGCACAATATAAAGCTGCGATTCCTCCGCAGGAACCAGGGTCTAAATGAAGTTCCGGCTGCTTTTCCTACTATTATCAGCTATTATGGACATTGACCGTGAGATGGCGAGACAGAAAGAGCAAGATACTTTTATAAAGGCCGGTTGAAATAAAATGCTGCGTGAACTCAACCAATCAGGATGTTCAGCGCCCAAGTTCCACCCCCGAAAGTCCCTGAACTTTGAAAAAGTACTACCTCGCGAGTAGGGACTGCGATATTTACAAATTGTTCCAAGTAATTTTGGTGGAAACGGGGCTTAATTCCGAACATTAGACCGAGCTCGTTACAGGGAAATTAAGAGTTGCTTGTAGTTAAAAGAACGCCATGCATGATTATTTTGATTCGTTCTACACATTTTTGGTCACAAAATAATTGCAATATTTATAAAATGTTAGAATAGTAATAATAACTAGAATGTTCACTTCCTGAAGAAAATGTGAGTGGTACGATTAACATGTTGCTAGCATTTTTTGACAAAATGCTAACATTATTAACAGAATGCTAGCATTATGTTAACACAATTAACATGTTGTTAGCACAATTAACATGATAGTAACACAACTAGCATTTTGTTAACATAGCTAACACAAATAACACTATTACTAGCACAATGCCAACACAATTATCATATTGTGAGCATGATTATCATAATGGTAACATGATTAGCATTATGGTAACACAATTAGCATGTTTGTAAACATAATGATAACACAAATAACATGTTGCTATAACACAATTAGAATTTTGCTAGCATTATGTTAACACAATTAGCATGTTGTTAACATGAATACCTAACATAATTAACATGATGGTAACACGATTAACATGTTTTTGTTAACATAATGCTATCACAATGTTAACACGATTAGCATTTTGTTATCACGATGTTAACACAATTAACATGTTACAAAATTAACATTTTGATAACATGATGCTAACACAATTAGCATTTTGTTAACATGATGTTAACACGATTAGCATTTTGGCTAGCATGATGATAACACAATTAGCATGTTGTGAACATGATTAGCTAACACGATTAACATGTTGTTAACATTCTGCTAACACATTTAACATGATGCTACTGTGATGATAACACAATTAGCATTTTGCTAACACGATGCTAACACATTTTGACTTGTTTTTATCATGTTCTAACCCTAAGTTAACTGTTATTAGCATGTAGCTATTCACTGTTAGCATATGTAGCATGTTGAAAGTCCAGTTTGGTAGCGTTGGCTTCAGGGCAACTGTGCAGGATGGGTAATATTTCAATCGGTTGTTATATATTGTCATCATGTTGAAAAGGTTTGGTGTGAAAGAGTAGAATTCTGATTTTCAAAAAAATCCACATTCAAACCAAAATATCTGACTTCCTGTTGGTCAGAGCTAATAACTGTAAATTAGAAAGTTGTTCAGCTCGATGAGAACTATTTATATTCTGAGTTTGGTGACTGTAAGTAACCCCCACCCCAGCGTTTCTAAGGCTTGTGGAGTTTGATGCTAAGAGCTCATGATGTCAGACTCACGGGCACGTGCAGCAGCGTCCTGGCCTCGCCTCTGCTCATGTGACCGCCGGCCAATGGGAGCAGCTCGATCCTGCCGCTCTGAGCGAATAAGAGGCTCGCTCCGGGAGTCGGAGGGATGATGTCAGACCTGGGGGTGGGGCCGATGAGGGGCGGAGCCACACTGTGATCAATGCCTATGGGGAGAGGGAGGGGCTTAATATGTGTGTACGGGTTAAACGGACCCTAAGTGAA
>CM040931.1:1525295-1535295 GCA_023029165.1 Gobiocypris rarus | reverse complement strand
TGTTGAGCCCAAGAGCTCAGGGGCGGGGCTAGAGCTGGAGGAGGAGGAGCCTCTGCTGGACTGTGATGCGCAGCTGGAGCAGTCGGTCACGCAGATACGGAGCAGTCTGTCCCTACAGGAGGTGGAACTGGTGGAGCTCAGAGAACTGGTGCTCTCGCAGACAACATCCAGCGGCGCATACAACACCTGGAGAACAAACTTCACCAGCTCACCAGAGAGTTTACAACGAGTGTTGAGGAGCTGAGAGGAGAAATTAAAAAGCTGCAGCAGGACAGAGAGAGCCTGAACAGCGAGCTGAAAAGTGTCAGAGAGGAGCTGATCTTCAGAGACCGAGAAATGCAAAGCCTGAGAGAGCAGACAGAAACCATCACACAGCCGAGCTCGAATATTACCCAGACACCAGCAGACCCCGACACCTCCTGAGACGCCCACAGCACAGAGAGACTCCACAGCCAACATCAAGAAACCACACACACTCACATACACGCGGAAATAGTCATTCTAATGGACTCAAATGGCAAATTCATGAATGAAAAACAACTCTTTCCCAACCACAAATCCCTAAAACTTTGGTGCCCAAACACAGAGAGCGCCCTTCAACAATTGGACAAGGAAAAACTTGGTGATCCCAGCCACATCATCATACATGTGGGAACAAATGACCTGAGGACACAACAGGAACGAGTGGCACAGTCAGTCACACAAGTGGCAACAAAAGCAACACAGATGTTCCCAACATCAAAAATAATCATCTCCACCATCCTACCCAGAACTGATTTCCACTCCCGCACTATACAGAGAGTCAACACAGACATCTCACGTGGATGTGCTGGATTGCCAAACGTCCACCTGGCACATCACCCCACACTGGACATTCACAATCTCCATGACCACGTCCACCTACGGAAAGACTGTGTCAATGTGTTTGCTAGAAATCTTAAGGATGTTGCCCTTGGCGAACCCCAGGCAGTCCTCGAAGAGTCACAGAGAACCCAGCCACATTCAGCCAAAGAGACGCTTCATCCCAACACCAGCACACAGCGTCTTCCCCCCGCATCCAGCTGATCCCTACACTGCAGCTCCCTGGAGACTCCATCATCCTGCCCACCGGTACCCACATCCTGAACGCCAACACCCACGCTCCCAACATCCACACCTGCATCCCACACATGACCACCGCCAGCAACGCCAGGACCCTGTGCCACCATCCCAGCAGCGGAGGAAACAGCCAGGACCCAGAGAAGCCCCGGCACCCGCGCATAACCCGGACGTCCACAGGCCGAAGCAACCAGAGCAGCGGGAGCAGCGGAGCTACGCTCAGCCCTGAGAGGCCCAAACGACACCCACAGCACCAACCTCAGAGAGATCAAGGACATGCTCCACTTAATCTGCACACGGCTGATGGACTAGTCGTGAGTAAGACATCAGATTTAACAATTACACTAATATAAATAATTAAAATAATAAAAACATGTAAAAGTAGCCTATATGTATGTTTAGCTACATAATGCACATAGATTTCCAACTGGTTTAAGTTGGGTTGGTTCTTTCTAGAAGAATATTAAAATTGTTTATTGACCGCATGAAACCACTGACAATCACACTGTGGAACATCCAGGGCATTAACTCTTCAAGCTTTGGATGTAAAGTCAAAACCCTGGATTTTAAGAAGAGTGTTTTAGACATAGACATCATAATATTACAGGAAACATGGCGCAGAACTGATGAGGTCACTCTTTGTCCCCCAGGCTATCGTGAAATATCCATATCGTCCCAAAAACATGAAAAGATTACACGTGGGAGAGATTCAGGGGCATAATAATTTGGCACAAGCTTGAAATTGATAATTACATCCAACTAATCAAAAAAGAAGAATCTCACATCTGGCTAAAAATCAATAATCAGCTCAGTCAAACTACTAAAGATATATTCTTATGTGCAGTTTACATTCCTCCTCTGAATCTCCTTACTATGATGAACACATCTTTGAGACCCTCCACAGTCAGATTAACCACTTCCAGGCCCAGGGAAGTGTGTTAATCTGTGGGGATCTCAACGCCAGGACAGGATCCCTGCCCGACTACACCACTGACAAAGGGAATAACTATATATTTGGACAGAGCTATCAACAAAACACTGTCAGTTTCTCTAGGAATAACTCTGATTCCCAGGTAAATAAGAACGGAGAGTTCTCCTTGAGCTCTGTCGGAGCCTCGGTCTGTACCTCGTCAATGGGAGGGTGAGAGGGGACTCTCTGGGAGATACACCTACAGTTCATCTCATGGTTGCTCAACAGTCGACTACATGATCACAGATTTAGATCTATTCTCTTTCAGAGCATTCACGGTCAAACCACTAACACCACTGTCAGATCACAGCCAAATTACTGTGTATCTAAAAAGGACAGAGAATACTAATATACATCCACAACCCAGTAAGCTGTACAACATTACAAAAATTACAGATGGGTCCAAAACAGCACTGAAAAATACCTGACCGCATTCGACCACCCACAAGTGCGCACTAATGAATAACTTTATACAAAGTACTCATCCTCATAATGAAGATGGCGTAAATCTGGCTGTAGAAAACATAAATAACATATTTGATTATTTGGCAACAATATCTAATCTTAAAACCGCTAAGAAAAGTCATAAGCAAAAACAAGAGAACGATAAATGGTTTGATTCGGATTGTAAAAGAAAAAAGAAAAATTTAAGACAGCTGGCAAATAAAAAGCACAGACAACCAGACGATTCAGATTTACGTCTTCATTATTGTGAGGAGCTTAAAAAAATATAAAAATACACTCAGAAAGAAGAACGAACAGTACATCCAGAATCAGCTCAAAACTATTGAAGAATCGGTCCGATCAAACAGTTTCTGGGACAACTCCTGAATAAAAAGAATCATGAACAAACAACTATACAACACCTGGAAGAACCACTTCGAACAACTGTATAGCAAAATAAACATGAATATAGAACAAACACAGATATCATAATTGGCAAATACCAAAATCCGCTAGATTACCCAATCATAGAAAAAGAGCTGACGGATAAAATACAGGCCCTGCCAACAAAAAAGGCAAGTGGACCGGACGGCATCCTAAATGAAATGCTTAAAAACACAAGTCCCAAATTCAGATTGGCCATAATGAAACTGTTCAGCTTGGTTCTGAGTGTTGGTCATTTCCCGGACACCTGGAATAGAGGACTCATAACACCCATATTCAAGAGTGGAGATCAATCAGACCCCGCACAATTACAGAGGCATCTGTGTAAGCAGTAACCTGGGGAAGATGTTCTGCAGCATCATCAACACACGACTGTTCACTTCCTCACAGAGCACAATGTCCTCAGCAAAAGCCAGATTGGATTCTTACCAAATTATAGAACATCAGACCACATCTTCACCCTGCATACCCTGATAGACCAACACATTAACCAAAACAAAACCAAAATTTTTGCTTGCTTTGTAGATTTCGGAAGGCCTTGATTCAATTTGGCATGAAGGTCTTCTGTCTAAACTTCTAGAATCAGGTATCGGGGGCAAAACTTACAACATAATTAAAACAATGTACTCAAACAATCAATGCTCAATTAAAATGGGCAATAAACAAACGGAGTCCTTCACTCAAGGGCGGGGTGAGACAGGGCTGCCCACTATCACCGACCCTCTTCAATATTTACATCAATGAATTAGCGAAACTCCTAGACCAATCAGCAGCTCCTGGCCTCACACTTCATGACTCCTCTATAAAGTTCCTCCTGTATGCGGATGATCTGGTGCTGCTGTCTCCAACAGAAGAGGGTCTACAGCAGAACCTGGGCGTCCTGCATCAGTTCTGTCAGACCTGGGCCCTGACCATCAACACAGCTAAAACTAAAGTACTAACATTCCAGAAAAGACCCAGATGTCAGGGAAAGAGGCACAATTTCACCCTTGGTATGACCAAAGTAGATCATGCCACCGACTACACATACCTCGGGTTGAAATTCAACGGAAACTTCAACTTGGCCATGAATGAACTGAAAGAGAAAGCAAGAAGGGCTTTCTATGCCATCAAAAAATCAATCCAATTTGAAATACCAATCAGAATCTGGCTCAAAATATTCCAATCAGTGATAGAACCTATTGCACTATATGGCAGTGAAGTTTGGGGTCCTCTCCTAAACCACGAATTCGACAAATGGGACAAAAACCCGATAGAAACCCTGCATGCGGAGTTCTGTAAGAGTATCCTGAGAGTACAGAGGAACACGAACAACGCATGCAGGGCAGAATTAGGCCAATACCCTCTACTAATACACATTGAGAAACGAGCCATCAAATTTTGGAAACACCTAAAAATGAGTGACCCCAACTCTTACCATTCTAAAGCCCTTAAAAACCATGAAGTGAACACTGAGAAGAGTCCCTGATTCAGCTGATCCTGAAGCTGCACACACAAACTAACACGACTAACAGCAGCCAGCCTCAGGACATGGACACACTCACAATCCGGCCCAACCACATGATCAAAGCACAAAGAGAAAATTACCTGACCTATTGGAATGAAACAACTCAAAAACAAAGTAAACTGGAATGTTATTTGGCCCTAAACAGAGACTACACAACAGCAGAATACCTGAGCGCAGTGAAAAACAGTGAGTTCAGAAGAAGAATGACGAGGTACAGACTGAGCAATCACACACTGACCGTAGAGACGGGCAGATACAGACAAAAGAGAGAGAGAGAGAGAGAGAGAGAGAGAGAGAGAGAGAGAGAGAGAGAGAGAGAGAGAGAGAGAGAGAGAGAGAGAGAGAGAGAGAGAGAGAGAGAGAGAGAGAGAGAGAGAGAGAGAGAGAGAGAGAGAGAGAGAGAGAGAGAGAGAGAGAGAGAGAGAGAGAGAGAGAGAGAGAGAGAGAGAGAGAGAGAGAGAGAGAGAGAGAGAGAGAGAGAGAGAGAGAGAGAGAGAGAGAGACAGAGAGAGAGAGAGAGAGAGAGAGAGAGACAGAGAGAGAGAGAGAGAGAGAGAGAGAGAGAGAGAGAGAGAGAGAGAGGGCAGACACAGACAGAACTGCCCAGAGAGAGCCGCCTCTGCCCGTCCTGCACCGCTGGAGAAGTGGAGACAGAGACACACTTCCTCACCAGCTGCTCTAACTACCAGCAAATCAGGAACACATTCTATCCAGAATTCGAAATACTTTGCCCTGACTTCATCAAATTAAACAATAAAACAAAACTTCAATATGTATTAGGTGAAAAAAGAGATTGTATCCCGCTAGCAGCAAGATACATTAATGCCTGCCACAAGAAGAGGGAGGAGTCGACCAATCAGTGACGCGCTCACACACACACACACACACACACACACACACACACACACACACACACACACACACACACACACACACACACACACGCACAATTCAAAACTGTTCCTAGAATTCTAAATGTTTACCTATTGTTCAACTTATTACTAATATTTTTTTTTATTTTTATATAACTATTTTATTTAATATATGTATATGTACATGTATGTTGTTATATGTTGTATATGTACATGTATGTTAATGCTTTGGCAATACATTGTAACAATTGTCATGCCAATAAAGCACAATTGAATTGAATTGAATTGAGAGAGAGAGAGAGAGAGAGAGAGAGAGAGAGAGAGAGAGAGAGAGAGAGAGAGAGAGAGAGAGAGAGAGAGAGACAGAGAGAGAGAGAGAGAGAGAGAGAGAGAGAGAGAGAGAGAGAGAGAGAGAGAGAGAGAGAGAGAGAGAGAGAGATAGAGAGAGAGAGAGAGAGAGAGAGAGAGAGAGAGAGAGAGAGACAGAGAGAGAGAGAGACAGAGAGAGATAGAGAGAGAGAGAGAGACAGAGAGAGAGAGAGAGACAGAGAGAGAGAGAGAGAGAGAGAGAGAGAGAGAGAGAGAGAGAGAGAGAGAGAGAGAGAGAGAGAGAGAGAGAGAGAGAGAGAGAGAGAGAGAGAGAGACAGAGAGAGAGAGAGAGAGAGAGAGAGAGAGAGAGAGAGAGAGAGAGAGAGAGAGAGAGAGAGAGAGAGAGAGAGAGAGAGAGAGAGAGAGAGAGAGAGAGACAGAGAGAGAGAGAGAGAGAGAGAGAGAGAGACAGAGAGAGAGAGAGAGAGAGAGAGAGAGAGAGAGAGAGAGAGAGAGAGAGAGAGAGAGAGAGAGAGAGAGAGAGAGAGAGAGAGAGAGAGAGAGAGAGAGAGAGAGAGAGAGAGAGAGAGAGAGAGAGAGAGAGAGAGAGAGCAAAGCCCAAATTTCATTAAAACTATCTAAATTATTAGTTATCTTAAAAAAGCGAACTCTGCCTTGATTCTGGTTGCTATGAGAGCCTTTAGAGAGATCAGGACCCGAGAGAGAGAGAGACTGCCATCTTTGCTGCTCCTAGCACAAAATTTATTAGAAATTTTCTTCCTTTCTGAAGCAACATATTTGGTCCAAAATGAAAAACTTATTATTTAATACTGCCCCAAATCTCTAAGCCACTCGTCTAGAATCACAAACAATCCTCTTAACCTTGAACAATTCAAAAACAAATGATCTACTGACTCTTCAGTGCCACAAAAAGACATTCTTTCCCTACAGTGGGGTCAATGTGTGCCACATGTCTGTTTGTAGCTACAGATGTACAACCCTCCACTGGAGATCCGCAGTGCGTTTCTCTATAGGAGGTTTGTACAGGGACCTCCAACATCCTCTAGGGGACGAGCCTGGCCCAAACACATCTGACCACTTTGTCTCTTTGCAGTCTTTGAGTACATCATAATGAGATACTTTCACACAAATATTATATACTGCCTTTTTTTGAAACAGTCTCAAAGCCTTCTAGCACAGGAGTCCTGAAATGAAGAATAGAACCGTCCTCTGGCTCTACGTCCACCGCTGCCGAAATGTCTACACGAGGAAAGTGCCTCTCTCTGTTATTATCATGATCTTCATTTTTCTCTGAGCTTTGTCTGAAAACAGAGGGTAAAGTTGAAACAATTCCATCCATTATACTCTTCATAATCCTTGTAGACTTGATACCTGTGATGTTACACATTTCCTCTGGACTTTTCCAGTTTTTACCATTCTTTAGGTCAGCAATTCTTGTACACCCCGCTCTTGCCATTACATTCTGTATGCTCTTGGACTCCAGTGCCTGTATTGGTATCAGCGGGTTATTAAAAAGAGGTTCTTTCTCTGTCCAGAGTCCAATGTTTGAGAGATCCCTCTTGACTTTAAACACTGAAGTCCATGCACTCATCACTGCTTTGTAGAATGGAGAAACATCGCTCAAGTCCATTTTTGCCAGTTTAATCAAAAACAATTGTAGATCATACTTAAAATTGTTCATTTTTCTCAAAACAGCACATGCTGTGTCAGCCCAGCACGGTTCTGCGTACAGCAATCTTTGTGCTGCTTGAAGTCTGAAAGTCTTTATTCTGTTTTTGACATCCATCAGGCCTTGTCCTCCTTCTTGAATGGGTAGGAAAAGTACAGCAGATTTTTTCCAATGCTGCCCATCCCAGAAAAACTCAATTAACTTTCCTTGTAGCTCTTTAACAATACTTTCTGGGGGGATTCAGAACATTCATTTTGTGCCATAATGCAGATGCTGCCAGATTATTTGTGACCAATACTCTGCCCCTATACGATAGTTGGGGTAGCACCCACGACCATCGAGACAACCGGTCACACATCTTCTCCACCATACCCTCCCAATTTTCTGCTCATACTGCCCTGTTCCTAAAAACACTCCCAACATCTTCAACCCCTCTCTTCCCCATTTAACTCCCCCTGGAAGCACTGGAGGGGCCTTCTCCTGCCAATCTCCTAATAAATATCCTTCGCTCTTTTCCCAATTTACTTTAGCTGATGAAGCCTTTTCGTAAATGTTTAAAGCTTTTTTCAAAATTAAAACATCTGTATCACTTCTTATAAAAACAGTTATATCATCAGCATAAGCCGAAAGAGTGATTGGTCTGTTTTCACAACCCGTAATTAAAAACCCCTGTAATTTCTCCCTAAGGTTATACAGTAAAGGCTCAATTGCTAAAGAGTACAACTGTCCTGATAAAGGACAACCTTGCCTTATGCCTCTATGAACTGGTACTGGATAACTTAGCCCACCTCCAACCTTTAACAATGCAGACGCTCCAGTGTATAACAGTTTGATCCAAGAGATAAATTTTCCACCAAAACCAAAAGCTTTCAGAGTTTCAAACAAATACATATGATCAACTTTGTCAAAAGCTTTCTCTTGATCAATTGACAAAATACCAACATCCTCATTACTAGTATTTGCTAAATTAATTACATCACGTACAAGAAAGAGATTGTCCATTATTGTTCTTTTGGGCACACAATATGTTTGAAATTCATTAATAACAAACTCTAAACATTGTTTTAATCTATTTGAAAGACACTTAGCAAGGATTTTATAGTCAGTACACAGTAAGGCAACTGGTCTCCAGTTCTTTAACAGTCCAAGATCACCTTTTTTCGGAAGTAAAGTCAGAACCGCTCTTCTACAACTAGTCGGCATTTCATTTTCCTATGAGAAATTCTAAAAACATTGAGTACATCATCTTTTAAAAGTGTCCAAAATTGCTTGTAGAATTCAGAAGGGAGTCCATCAATACCCGGAGATCTACCATTCGAGAGTTTCCTTACTGCCTCCGATAGTTCATCCAATTGGATATCTGCATCAAGCCATTGTCTCTGTTCTTCAGTAAGTTTTGGTAAGTCTCTTAGTATGTTGTCCATGCAGTTCATCTCACAGTGTCTTGCCTTGAATAAATCAGTATAGAAGTCCTTTGCATGGTTTCTCATTTCTTGTGGATTAGATATTAAAGTCCCATCTGGTAATTTCAAATATAACATACTTTTTCTTTCTCCTTCTTTCCTTTCCAAGTTAAAAATATGAACTCGGTGCATCAATTTCTCTTACTGAAGAAAAGCGAGCTCTTATCAAAGCTCCTTTTGCTCTTTCGTTGAACAAAGATGCTAAAACATTCTTTTTTTCTCTTAATTGTTCAATTTCTTCTGAATTCTGTTCAATAATTCCTTCTTCAATTGCAATAATTTCTTTCTCAAGTACTTTTATTGTGTTTTTTACAAGTCTATTTGATTGTGCTGTATAGTTCTGGCAAAAATTCTTATTTGTGCTTTCCCACCTCCCACCATTGCACTAAATCTTCATAATCACTTTTTTGTTCCTTCCATTTAGACCAAAATAATCCAAACTTTTCACAGAATACAGAGTCTTGCAATAGTTTCACATTAAAATGCCAGTAATAACTGGACCTCTGTGACTTTTTTAAGCTCAGTTCAATCATGCACAAATGATGATCAGTAAACCCGATTGGAAAAATATCAGCTTTTAAAACTCTATTGGAATTATTCTTACTTACATAAAATCTATCCAATCTCGCAGCACTAATATGATCATGAGAGGCTTTAACCCATGTATATTGCTTTACTGTTGTGTGTTTCTCCTCCATACGTCACATAAATCAAACTGTCTAATAATGCGGCTTAATGAAATAGCAGATTGGGGATAAGGTTCCTCATTATTTCGATCTAGTGTAAAATCTAAAGTGCAATTCCAGTCACCCCCAAGAACCATAACTGCATTATCAAGTTTTTTTAATTCACTAGATATTTTTTTAAAAAATTCTACCCTCTCTGCTCCATTATTTGGTGAATAAACATTAATGAAAAGAAAGGGGAACCCATTTATTTCTACCTGTACAACCAATATTCTGCCCTTATCTATTTCATAAGAAGATATATTAGTCGCATTAAGTTTTTTTGAAAACAAGATTGCAACACCTCCACTTAGATTAGAGTTATGACTTAGAAAAATCTTCCCCTCCCACCACATTTTCCATTCTACTTCATTACTTAAATCACTATGGGTTTCTTGCAAGAATATTACATCCATATGTTTATTTTGAATTAATTCATGCAAAGCGGCTCTTTTTCTATGATTCCTCCCCCCATTA
>CM040931.1:1500295-1515295 GCA_023029165.1 Gobiocypris rarus | reverse complement strand
ACAACACAACACAACACAACAAATAACACAGAATACACAACAACACAACATACAGCACAGCACAGCACAGCACATCACATCACAACACAACACAGCACAACAACACAACACAACAGCACAGCACAGCACAACACAACACAGCACAGCACAGCACAACACAACACAACACAACAACACAGCACAGCACAGCACAACACAGCACAACACAACAACACAGCACAGCACAGCACAACAACAACAACACAACAACAACAACACAACAGCACAGCACAACACAACAACACAGCACAACACAACACAACACAACACAACACAGCACAGCACAACACAACAACACAACACAGCACAGCACAGCACAGCACAGCACAACAACACAGCACAGCACAGCACAACACAACAACACAACACAACACAACACAGCACAGCACAGCACAGCACAACACAACAACACAACACAACACAGCACAGCACAGCACAACACAACAACACAACACAGCACAGCACAACACAACACAACAACACAACACAACACAACACACAACAACACAACACAACAACAACACAGCACAACACACAGCACAACACAACACAACACAACACAGGGATTTATAGTGAAAACACTTGGAACGAGCAGTTCTTATAGACACAATCTGATTTCAAACAATGAGCTTTAAAAGTCCAGTAAGGAATGATGGACAAATACTTCAAAAATTGTTATTATAATTGTATTTATACTAGTATAAATGAAAAAAAAAAAGATATATATATATATATATATATATATATATATATATATATATATATATATATATTTTTTTTTTTCATTTATACTATTATAAATACAATTATAATGTATTAATTAACATTTTATAAGCTTAATATTTTTCTTCCTCTTTTTGTTTTTTATTTTGGAGTGAAATATGACGTGAACATGTTCTGGAATGTTTTGTGAAATTCACCTCTTATGAAAGTTCATGTAGATTTGATGTTAACTTCACTAACTCAAGGTTTGTGTGTGTGTTCTCTGATATATGTGGCGGTTTGTAAATGAAAGGCGGTAGATTTAAATCTTTACACTAAACGCTGAGGCCACATCGCATGATTTAACTCTGTGTATACAGGCTCTTCCGCTGCGTGTTTGCATTGGAACCTCGTCCCGTCTGTGAACCAGCAGCTTCTTTGAAGTCAAATTAAATTATAATACAATTTCTACAACTACATGTATCAGAGCTGAGAGTAACGAGGGTTCTTCACTAACTCAACGCAGATGTTTGAACTCTGTTTCCTGTTAATAACACAAACATACAGAAGATACACATAATAAAGTGAGAAGGATTGAGCGGTTACCGTAACAAACCCGTCCGTCTCCTGTGAATCCCGTGGCGCATTCGCAGGTGAAGTCTTTGCCTTGAGCTGGACGGCAGACGGCGTTGGTGTCGCAGCCGTGTCTGCCGGTGAAGCAGGGGTTCTGCTCGGGGATTCCACCTGAAAACACACGCAGAGCATCTGCGTTCACTTACAAACCACAATGCATATAAATATTAAACCACATCAAAAGCTGCAGCACGACCACAGAGCCAAACTCTCTTCTGAATCATAAAACTCTGTCATTTATTCATGAAAACTCATGCAAACTAACCAAAAAAAACTACTTTTTTAACATTTTTTGTCATTTATATGCATCATGTAACTGTGGAGGTGAAGCGTCATCAAATACTAATTAGACTACAAAAGCACCACATAACTTAATAACTCCAACCTACAACTACTATAAATATGTCCAACTTTATCTGCATACGTTAAGTCAGTGTTCAGTGAGTTTTGAAGAATTAAGCCAATGTTGAGTTAGTGTTGCGATAATGTTGAGGAGTTAAGCCAGTGTTGAGTTAAATCAGTGTTGCGATAGTTTTGAGGAGTTAAGCCAGTGTTGAGTTATTGTTGAGGAGTTAAGCCAGTGTTGAGTTATTGTTGAGGAGTTAAGCCAGTGTTGAGTTATTGTTGAGGAGTTAAGCCAGTGTTGAGTTATTGTTGAGGAGTTAAGCCAGTGTTGCGATAGTTTTGAGGAGTTAAGCCAGTGTTGAGTTATTGTTGAGGAGTTAAGCCAGTGTTGCGATAGTGTTGAAGAGTTAAGCCAGTGTTGAGTCAAACCAGTGTTGCGATAGTGTTGAGGAGTTAAGCCAGTGTTGCAATAGTGTTGATGAGTTAAGCCAGTGTTGTGTTAAACCAGTGTTGTGATAGTGTTGAGGAGTTAAGCCAGTGTTGAGTTATTGTTGAGGAGTTAAGCCAGTGTTGAGTTAAGCAAGTGTTGAGTTAGTGTTGAGTTAAAACAAAGTTGAGTTAGTGTTGAGTTAAAACAGTGTTGAGTTAGTGTTGAGTTAAGCCAGTGTTGAGTTAAACCAGTGTTGAGTTGAGTTAGTTGAGTTAAACCAGTGTTGAGTTAGTGTTGAGTTAAGCAAGTGTTGAGTTAAACCAGTGTTGAGGTAGTGTTGTGATAGTGTTGAAGAGTTAAGCCAGTGTTGAGTCAAACCAGTGTTGAGTTGAGTTAGTTGAGTTAAGCCAGTGTTGAGTTAGTGTTGAGTTAAAACAGTGTTGAGTTAGTGTTGAGTTAAAACAGTGTTGAGTTAGTGTTGAGTTAAGCCAGTGTTGAGTTAAACCAGTGTTGAGTTGAGTTAGTTGAGTTAAACCAGTGTTGAGTTAAGCCAGTGTTGAGTTAAACCAGTGTTGAGTTGAGTTAGTTGAGTTAAACCAGTGTTGAGTTAAGCCAGTGTTGAGCTATGCCAGTGTTGAGCTAGTGTTGAGCTATGCCAGTGTTGAGTTAAGCCAGTGTTGAGTTGAGTTAGTTGAGTTAAACCAGTGATGAGCTAAGCCAGGGTTGAGTTAAACCAGTGTTGAGTTGAGTTAGTTGAGTTAAACCAGTGCTGTTGAGCTATGCCAGTGTTGAGTTAAGCCAGTGTTGAGCTCTGCAGTGTTGAGTTATTGTTGAGCAATGCCAGTGTTGAGTTATTGTTGAGTTAAGCCAGTGTTGAGTTCGTGTTGAGCTCTGCCAGTGTTGAGTTATTGTTGAGTTAAGCCAGTGTTGAGTTATTGTTGAGTTAAGCCAGTGTTGAGTTAGTGCTGAGTTAAGCCAGTGTTGAGTTAGTGTTGAGCTATGCCAGTGTTGAGTTAGTGTTGAGTTAAGCCAGTGTTGAGTTATTGTTGAGCTATGCCAGTGTCGAGTTAAGCCAGTGTTTAATTTAAGCCAGCATTGAGTTAAGCCAGTGTTGAGTTAAGCCAGTAATGCGCTAAGCCAGTGTTGAGTTAGTGTTGAGTTAAGCCAGTGTTGCATTATTGTTGAGCTATGCCAGTGTCGAGTTAAGCCAGTGTTGAGTTAAGCCAGCATTGAGTTAAGCCAGCGTTGAGTTAAGCCAGTGTTGAGTTAAGCCAGTGTTGAGTTAAGCCAGTGTTGAGTTAGTGTTGAGTTAAGCCAGTGTTGAGCTATGCCAGTGTTAATTAAACATTAACACCAGGCTTTTCTGTAAAGATGCTTTGAAACATTGTGAAAATAACTATATCAATAAAATTGAATAAGCACATTTGGGTCTGTCAGAGCTTAAAACTTTTAACCTAAAATAAACAACCTGATAATGGACGTTTCTTCTGAAATACAGACATGTCACAGGACGCACGGATCTGCCGACAGATGTTCATGCTCTAGAGCTGTGGTTTACCTCGGATCAGCTTACATGAACCAGCACTTTAACCCAGAACACACAAACATCAGCGGGAGACTGAGTTAAATCACACATATGAACTTCACTAACAGCTGCACTGTTGTTTACAACTGTCACACAGAGTAGTAAACAAGATATACTAGTGGTCAAAAATCTGGGCTCAGTAAGATGTTTTTTTTTTTTTAAAGACAATACTTATATTCATCAAGGGTGCATTAAAAAGTGACATTTGTTGACATAATGTTACAAAAGATTATATTTCAAATAAATGCTGTTCTTCTGAACTTTCTATTCATCGAAGAATCCTGAAAAATAAAATGTATCACAGAAACTGTTTCCAATATTGATAATAATCAAAAATGTTTCTTGAACAGCTGTTTTTACTGCAATTGGATCAAATAAATGCAGCCTGGGTGAGCAGAAGATACTCTTTCAAGACCGGTAGTGTAAAATTAGTGTTAAGACGTTAAACCAGTGTTGAGTTAGTGTTGAGCTATGCCAGTGTTGAGCTAGTGTTGATGAGTTAAGCCAGTGTTGAGTTAAGTCAGTGTTGAGTTAAGTCAGTGTTGAGTTGAGCCAGTGTTGAGTTGAGCCAGTGTTGAGTTGAGCCAGTGTTGAGTTGAGCCAGTGTTGAGTTAGTGTTGAGCTATGCCAGTGTTGAGTTAAATCAGTGTTGAGTTAAGTCAGTGTTGAGTTAAGCCAGTGTTGCGTTAAGCCAGTGTTGAGTTAGTGTTGAGCTATGCCAGTATTGAGTTAGTGTTGATGAGTTAAGCCAGTGTTGAGTTAAATCAGTGTTGAGTTAAGTCAGTGTTGAGTTAAGCCAGTGTTGAGTTAAATCAGTGTTGAGTTAAGTCAGTGTTGAGTTAAGCCAGTGTTGCGTTAAGCCAGTGTTGAGTTAAGTCAGTGTTGAGTTAAGCCAGTGTTGAGTTAAGCCAGTGTTGAGTTAAGCCAGTGTTGCGTTAAGCCAGTGTTGAGTTAAGCCAGTGTTGAGTTAAGCCAGTGTTGAGTTAAGCCAGTGTTGAGTTAAGTCAGTGTTGAGTTAAGCCAGTGTTGAGTAAAGCCAGTGTTGAGTAAAGCCAGTGTTGAGTTAAGTCAGTGTTGAGTTAAGCCAGTGTTGAGTTAAGTCAGTGTTGAGTTAAGCCAGTGTTGAGTTAAGCCAGTGTTGCGTTAGTGTTGAGTTAAGCCAGTGTTGAGTTAGTGTTGAGTTAAGCCAGTGTTGAGTTAGTGTTGAGTTAAGCCAGTGTTGAGTTAGTGTTGAGCTATGCCAGTGTTGAGTTAGTGTTGATGAGTTAAGCCAGTGTTGAGTTAGTGTTGAGTTAAGCCAGTGTTGAGTTAGTGTTGAGTTAAGCCAGTGTTGAGTTAGTGTTGAGCTATGCCAGTGTTGAGTTAGTGTTGATGAGTTAAGCCAGTGTTGAGTTAGTGCTGAGTTAAGCCAGTGTTGAGTTAGTGTTGAGCTATGCCAGTGTTGAGTTAGTGTTGAGTTAAGCCAGTGTTGAGTTAGTGTTGATGAGTTAAGCCAGTGTTGAGTTAGTGTTGAGTTAAGACAGTGTTGAGTTAGTGTTGAGTTAAGCTAGTGTTGAGTTAAGCCAGTGTTAAGCCAGTGTTGAGTTAGTGTTGAGTTAAGCCAGTGTTGAGTTAGTGTTGAGGAAAGTTGAGTTGTTTTAGCACTAGGCTGTGAATGTTCACACGTCTGCTTTAATTCTATTTTGAGAGTGTAAGTTCCCTCACTGTGGATGGAGCCGATCTTGTTGCTCATGGCAAAGCGGATCAGCTGGTTGCTGGAGTCGTACATGACGAAGATCTGGTCGATGCTGAGCTGTTGGCTGGGCGGGGCAGAGCGCGTGAGCTCCTCGTGTGGGCAGCTCTGGAAGCGGATGCTCTGAGTCCACAGGTAGCTGTGTGTGCGGACGCTGCCTTCAGGCATGCTAACAGTGTAGTCCCGCCGCGAGGACGACGTGATCACTGAGAACAGGAGAAAATAACTTCAATCTTCTGTCAATTATTACACTTATTCCAGTATTCCTAAAACTGAAATACGGGAACTCAATTGATATTCATTGGCAAAATCATTCACACACATATACTGTAGAAACCTTTGATCGACAAGGAGAATTCAAGTTACTGTTAAACACTTCCTTTATGAGCGTGAAGTGATGATATTTCTGACTGCGGAGAAGGGCACTCACGGTTGCTGGAGTACTGGTATATCTCGTTGTACGGTGGGATCTGGACCGTGGCTCCCTGCGGCACCTCGGGGATCCTGCCCTCCAGATGGGTGCTGACCACCAGGTGATCGTGCTCATCAATGCCACCGAACTCCTGTCTGATGGTCAGCCTCTCGTTACCGGGCTGGAAGGTGACCTCAGCCTGGCGCGTGAAGACCCCTCCTGCAGACACGGAGAGAAGAAGACTGACCCTGAGCATGTGTTTCCACTTCAGAGGAAGCAGCTGCAGCTCAATCTCACAGGAAACACTTGAGAACTTCATATCACACAGAGAGGAGGAGGATGAAAGCAGCAGATTCCACGAGGCACAATAGTTCATCGATTCACAGTGAATAATAACAATAATAATATTGATAATACTGTTAATAGTATAGTTTTTGGGTCAGGCTGTATAAACAAAAACAGAGAGAAATATAGTTGCAAGCAGCTATTATCAGGGTTCAAGCATTTTAGGTCTTTAAGCACACATGTGTAAAAAGATATTACATTTTATTTAGCGAGCATGTAACCACTTAAATCACAGAAGGAAGAGACCATTTACAGCATTACAGGCAATTTACCACAGGAAATACATGGTTTTCAAAGCTTTTTAACAGTTATAGAGCCACCTATGGTCCATTCTCCATAAAAGTGTGCATGCTTGTTTAGAATCATATGACGCATGTGCTCTTTTTTGTTTATTTTGTGTATTTTGACAAGCCTATTTTGTAAATGACCCTGTTATAGCTACCCAAAGGGTAAAGTTTAACTTTATTGATAATTATTGATCTAGGGAGTCCAGAAAATTGCACTGCATTAGTTTTATTCACAAACCTAGGACTGGTTTGCAAAAGTAGTTTTTTTACATAATTGCGTTTATTTGATGAACGTTTTGATTGACAGCAGTGGTTCTTGAGGCAAAGTTGTTCAGTATGAGGAGATCTATCAAATTATATGAATATTGTGTGGATATGTGAAACACCATTTGATTACAGAGGCTTAAAACCTGTTAGCGCCACCTAGTGGCTGATTTTCTCGACCAAAATTCTTACAGACCTTTAAGGCCATGAGTTGAACATGCCCACCAAGTTTCATCCCAATCTGCCTCTAATAACCTCAAACTTCATTGGACGATGGCGGACATGTTTTCTGAGATACGCCAGTGTCCTCACACACAATCATGACACCTCGGACAAAGACAATGCATGCCAATTTTCAAGTCAAACAGACTAACAGTTCGGTGGTTATAGCCATATTGAAGTTTTTTACCAGTTATTGCACCACCAAGTGGAGTTTTTTTACACGTGACCTCAGATTTAGCTCATACACGTGTCCCAATTTTGGTGAAAATATCTAATTCCGTTTATGAGTTATAGTCATTTTAGTAAAAGTGGCCCCGCCCATATGGAACATTTTGGCTCACATTAGTGACCATGAATCGAAATTGAATTTTTAAAAATAAATATTGATATTCACTCCACAGAGAATATTTCTGCACTGGTTTGGTTCCGATCAGGCACAAAACCTTGGACTAGTTTAAAATACCCAGAAATTTAGCCTGAGCGACGAGCCATGGATTCCAACGATTTAAGACATGCCTAACGGTTTAGTAGTTATGAGCCATTTGGTACTTTTTGCGCCCCCGTCAGGCCGATTGGGACGGGCTTTGGTGTCGCTGTAGGCGGTGTGAGTACTAACCAGCCCTCAAAGCTTCAAGTCTCTACGACTCACGGTTTGGTCTGCCCGTTCAGTTTTAGGGAAGAATGCTGTTTTTGGACACTTTAGCAATTACAGTTGGGTTACAGCACTACTCAAACCCCTAATTCTCCTGCTGGAGCTGTGTTACCGATGAGGCTGAAGCCGTTGTGATAGTTGGGCTGCTCCAGAGCGAAGGCCCATCCGATGGCCTCTCCGAGAGCCGGAAGCGGCTGCAGCGAGGCTCCGACGCTGGCCGGGATGCTGCTGACAGCGATGTAGGCCCGGCCATCGTTGGCCACCACATACGAGTGCAGGTCATTGTTGGAGAACTCCACAGGAGACGGAGAATTCCCAACGTAGAGTTTGCCGTTCAGCTTCCCGTTCATCCGCTGAGGCTTGCCTGTGGATTCAGACAACAGCGGCATCATTCACTGCTACAGTATGACTTTTAGAGATTTAACGTTCCAACCCACCTTCAGCAATGCAATCCTTGCCGTTGCCATAGTAACCTGGTATGCAGTGACAGCAGTATCCGTCGGAATAATCTCGGCATTCAGCGAAAGTGGAGCACTTGTGCTTGTTGCTGGAGCACGTCTCATAGTTATAAGAAAACACTGTATAAAACAGATATACATTTTAATATGTGTGAAACATTAGACGCACTCCATATAGTCCAGCTTTCCTCTCACCGTTGACACTGAGCTCGTCTTCATCGATGATCAGCACCTGCGGGTTCTGCGGGTTCTGCGGCGGCACGTAACGGTACTGAAGCTCGTCCGGGGTGGAGGACTCCGAGAGTGGCTCGTACGGAGCCTCGGAGGTCTGAAGTCTCGTCCGTGGGACCGCCGGCTCAGGAGCGGGTGTGTTGACCACAGTCTCCTCCGGCGTGACCTCCTTGACCTCTCCAGGCATGATGGAGGTGAACAACGGAGACGTGCCGATCTCGAAGACCCAAATGCCGGGCCGGCCCGAGTTCGTCTCACTGAGGAGTTGCAAACATTAATATTGCACAATGAAGATGTTCTTTCTGTTCTCGAATGGTGGCATGTGACCCAGAAATGGGCGCAAATAAAATTCAACTAATCGAATAATCATAAAAAATGGCATGTGTATTTGTACATCAATCAGGCATAACATTATGAGCACCTTCCTAATAATAACTCCCCCTTTTGCTGACCCGTCGAGGCATGGACTCCACTAGACCCCTGAAGGTGTGCTGTGGTATCTGGTACCAAGATGTTAGCAGCAGATCCTTTAGGTCCTGCTCAATTGGATTGAGATCTGGGAAATTTGGAGGCCAAGTCAACACCTCAAACTCGTTGTTGTGCTCCTCAAACCATTCCTGAAGCATTTGTGCTTTGTGTCAGGAGCATTATCCTGCTGGAAGAGCCAAAGCCACCAGGGAATACCGTTCCCATGAAAGGCTGTACATGGTCTCAGCAATGCTTAGGTAGGTGGGACGTGTCAAAGGAACATCCACATGGATGGCAGGACCCAAGGTTTCCCAGCAGAACATTGCCCAAAGCATCACCTCCGCCGGCTCGCCTTCTTCCCATAGTGCATCCTGGGGCCATGTGTTCCCCAGGTGAGCCACGCACACACCCGGCCATCCACGTGATGTAAAAGAACACGTGATCATCAGGCCAGGCCACCTTCTTCCATTGCTCCGTGGTCCAGTTCTGATGCTCACGGGCCACTGTTGGTGCTCGGCGGGGTCAGGGGTCAGCATGGGCACCCTGACTGGTCAGCGGCTATGCCGCCCCATACGCATCAAACTGCGATGCTCTGTGTATTCTGAGCCCTTTCTATCAGAACCAGCATTAACTTCTTGAGCAGTTTGAGCTCCAGTAGCTCGTCTGTTTGATCGGACCACACGGGCCAGCCTTCGCTCCACACGTGCATCAATGAGCCTGGGCCGCCCATGACCCTGTGGCCGGTTCTCCACTGTTCCTTCCTTGGAGCACTTTTGATAGATCCTGACCACTGCAGACCGGGAACACCCCACAAGAGCTGCAGTTTTGGAGATGCTCTGACCCAGTCGTCTAGCCATCACAATCTGGCCCTTGTCAAACTCGCTCAAATCCTTACGCTTGCCCATTTTTCCTGCTTCTAACACATCAACTCTGAGGACAAAATGTTCACTTGCTGCCTAATATATCCCACCCACTAACAGGAGCCGTGAGGAAGAGATCATCAGTATTACTCACCGGTCATAATGTTATGCCTGATCGGTGTACAAGATTAACGAGATACAAAAAACGATGAGTAAAAGGTCTTACTGTGCGAGAGCTCTGACCGACTCCTCGCTGTCCTCAGTGATGCGGTAGTAAGATCCTTGAGTCTTGGACCAGCCGAACCAGCCCTGGACCAGGCCTTCACTGAACCCGACCTCCACCGGCGCGTCTTCATCATCTACGAGTGTGGAGCTGAACTGCATCTTCTCCTCGGGATACAGCAGGATGGCGTAGGATGCCAAATCCATGTTTGCTACAACCAGCTGGAAAGTATTTCTCTGCAGGAGAAGTTGATACAATGATTTATTAAGACTTTATAAATAAATGCAGCTTGACTTGTGGATGTTGGCCTGCGGAGTTCTTAACTAACGCTTGGGACTAATGCAGATTTCAGGCGCGTACCATGAGCTCGAATCCGTCTCCTCTCCGTGCACCTTGAGCCGCCACATTCTCCCAGGTGATGATGACGGCGTGAGTGGGTTCGATCCCGTCGTCATTAGGAAACGCTTGGCTAATGTGATCCGCGGCTCTCCGGAGCACATCAGGGCTTTTATCCTGGCGGAAATACACATGCCCAGCGCCGTCGGTAGTGTCCAGGTCTCCTAGGAAAGCTGCGATCAGTCCAAAGCTGGCCGGCATCTTCCCCAGGTACTCGGACTCATCTCCAGGAACAGCCAGAGAGACGAAGCCATTGGTGCTGACCTGCAGAGAGCGCAGAACAGTACAGGACGAAACCAGTTCCAGAGATTAGTAAACAATATCCCGAACGCTTTAAAGAGATGTTCTGATTCAAGATTCATTGGTCCATTTATGATCCTGACAATCAAACCTTATATTTGACTGAATGCAGAGGACGACATCTGAACAAACCCCTAACATAGTGTTTTACAGTATTGTGCATAACTTTAAAGGGATAATTCCTCATTGTGGTTTGTTGAGGGGAGGTGAAAAGGTAAAAAATCTTGCATATCTAGTGAGCAGACTACAGTACACACTAGTGTTGCACGATATACCAGTACTAGAAAAGTATTGCGATATAATTGCGATGCTATTACAAACGGTACGATATGGAGTTGTATTAGTACCGGTACTTTAAGAAGGACCGTGCATTAATAAGAGCTGTATTTATTAGTGTGGATGAGTGACAGCAGGAGTCAGGATGTGTGTGTGAGCTCTCCACCGTTCACTAAACACTGGACGCAGAAGAGTTAAATATACACACACAGCTCATGACAAAGAAAGCAACACAAACATGCGCGCATGAGAGAAATATAGTGCAGCGGGATGTGCTCGATCTGAAGCGCGAGCACACGCCTTTCAGACAACATGCGATCGCGATTCAGTTCTCTCGGATTATGGATTTCAATGGTAAAAGATATGTAAAAATGCACATCCTGTGAGTATTCAGGAACACAGTCGGGGTGTCTTTAGAGCGTGTGCAGTTGAGGTGATTGGATCGGTGCCGGATCTAATATTCTGTGTGATTAATGTTAATCAAACAACAATGAAAAATAGAAAACCACCCCATGACTGGCTAAATAATTTTAATATATTCATTAAGAATCAGTGTATAGTTAATTTATTGAGTGAAGACGAAGCAGTTTTTTTTATTTCTTGACTTGCTATACTGTTAAATAGACACATAGCTGAAGAATAAAGCACTGTTTTTGTCATATTGTTTGTAATTTGCATTTTTAGCTTATTTTTAAAAACAAAGATAAAAAAAAAATTGCAATAATTAGAAATGGTCAAAAACCAGGGCAGGAACATGCTGGCCACATGAGGTTTTAGTCAAAAAATTAAATAAGACTATGGTTAATAAGTTCTGTTGTCATATTATTCAATTACTTTTACTGGGTGGTATTTTGACCGTGGTATTTTAGTCTGGTATCGTATCGAAGTCATAATTTTGGTATCGTGACAACACTAGTACACACCACACACAAAATATACAGCATATTCTGGCATATTGCAAGAAAAAAAGGTTGCATATTGCGCTAAAAAGCTTTTTTTTTTTGCACATTGCATTAAAAACACATTGCATATCGGAATACATTTTTTTTGCATATTGCATATTGCATTAAAACACATTGCATATTGGAATAAAATTTTTTCATTTTTTGCATATTGCATTAAAAACATTGCATATTGGAATAATAAAAAAAAGGCATATTTTGGAATAAAAAAGTGCATAATCTGGCACATTGCAAGACAAAAAGGTTGCATATTGGAATAAAAAAAGTTGAATTTTTTTTGTATATAGCAAGAAAACTACTTAAAGCACAAAAACAATGTTCATAATTACAGTTTCCATCAATAAAGGGATAAATAAAGTATAAAACAATACATTTAGCTTATTTTAACTGCAAAAAAAGTTGCTTGGATGAGCGTGGATGTTTAAGTCATTTTAACTTAAACTGACTTTTGATTGTTGAATAAAAAAGTTGAAAATTGCTTAACTTATTTTGATGAGAAGTAAAAGCATGTTGTAAAATGGCGACGCAGACAGCGTGGTGACATTGATACAATGCTGAGTTTTGAATGTTTAAAGTGTGTTGGATCAGCATTGAGACCGCATGGGTGGAGACAGAGACACTGAACTAACAGAGATCCTGCAGGTGTGTGTCTCTGCACAACACTAGTGTGTGTTTCCCATCAGTGCAGCGGTTTCAATCGCTTCACCTGATTGGCTATAATCCTCTGTGGGCGTGGTTTAGGGCTTCTTCATTAGAGAAAAACACAGGTGTAGTGTGTTAAACCACCTGACATTCATGACAAACAATGCTCCATCTACCTTATAACATAGCTAATTATAAGCTGTCGACCAAATAAACGAGCGTTTAAGGAGACAGAAGTGGATACAGGCGATATACGTGAAGCTTCAGCAGGGAATGGGTCACTGTTGGGGTCCTGACACAGTAAACATTGTGTCAAATATCCAAATGCCAGTGTTATATATGATATTTCCTGTCTCTGATCACGTTCCCCTCCAGTGTGTGTAGTTCTCAGTGTAATATCATGTCTCGATTGCATGTATGCACTTTTAAGTCTTTAAACGCTCGTTTTTTGGGGTCAACATAAACACTTCTGGGTTTTTGGTTGTGATATGTTTAGCTTGTTTTCTGTACACCTTGTCACATATTCACTTTTAGACATTGTTCGTTTTTTTTGTTATAAGTCAGAAATGAGATCACGCAATAGAAAGTCAATGGAGATGGTTGGTTAGTTTCCCCCCCGGTGGGCGTGGTCTTCAGATTATGATGCGTGTCGCTCTGTCTCAACACTGTTTCAATGTTTACATGCTATCTGGGTATTGATCATTTTTTACAGTGTATTATTATTATGACTCAATGGCTTGTGAATCTCTCTAATCCCAGTTTAAACCAGCGTCTCTACGGTTAGATGATTTCCTGCAGGAACAGACACATCTCATCCGACGCCTCATAAACCAGCGGTGATGTTTTCTGAGATCTGAGCTGCCGTCACACATGAAAGGCTGTCGTGCCACTTAAAGTGTGTGTGTTTGTGTGTTTCTTTAACGAGTTTCTCAAAGGGACACGGCAGGGGAGCTGCTCAACCTGTGAGGAGAAGATCGGCTTCCATTGGGCTCGGAGCTGAGAGATCGAGCCATCAGACCAAACAAAACCCTGACACATAACAATAGTTCTGTTACAGGTCCAGACGGGCTCCTCGGGGGCTAAAAGGAACAAAGAAAGCCCTGCTAGCCCTGAGCTTCTGAGCGGAAGCATGCATGAGTCGGATCTAAAGATAAGCAAACCACAGGGATCGACTGGAGAAACGCCAACAGAACCAGCTCAAACTAACACTTAAGACACTTTTCAAGGGTCGATTGCAGTGATCCGACCTGTGTCTAAGGGTCAAACTAATTCACACAAGCCTCAAATTACACAACAGTTTCCCTCCGAAACATCTGCTATTGTTTAGTGGCATTGCAAGCGTAAGTCAAGCATCACTATTTCTACAGCTCATAGTTATGATGAGTGATACAAACACATCTCAAGCGCTCAACCAGAAGGCCAAACGTTCAAGACGACTGAAAATAAGCCAATCCACCTTCCACAGTCATGGAATAAATTACACTTTACTATATATTCACATATAAATGTAATATTTCACTGTTTACTGGAGATATGATCAGATAAACGCAGCTTTAGTGAGCAGAAGAGACCTTAAAAAGCAAACTTTTGAACACACGTGTAAATGCGAGTCCGTATAAAATCACAAATGACTGGGAAATCCTGCGGATTAAAAACACCAGGATCCCTGATGAGCACTCGGCACTTAAAACGCCTGCAATCAGGACATTTAATCTGAAATTCAGTCTTGTCTCTTTGAATGTATTGTTGTTGTGGATAACAAGTTGAGATAAACTCAACTCAGAGAGGGAGGGAGAGAGAGAGTGTGTGTGTGTGAGAGAGAGAGAGAGAGAGAGAGAGAGAGTGTGTGTGTGTGTGTGAGAGAGAGAGAGAGAGAGAGAGAGAGAGAGAGAGTGTGTGTGTGTGTGTGTGAGAGAGAGAGAGAGAGAGAGAGAGAGAGTGTGTGTGTGTGAGAGAGAGAGAGAGAGAGAGAGAGAGTGTGTGTGTGTGTGAGAGAGAGAGAGAGAGAGAGAGAGAGAGAGTGTGTGTGTGTGTGTGAGAGAGAGAGAGAGAGAGAGAGAGAGAGAGAGAGAGAGAGTGTGTGTGTGTGTGAGAGAGAGAGAGAGAGAGAGAGAGTGTGTGTGTGTGAGAGAGAGAGAGAGAGAGTGTGTGTGTGTGTGAGAGAGAGAGAGAGAGAGTGTGTGTGTGTGAGAGAGAGAGAGAGAGAGTGTGTGTGTGTGTGTGAGAGAGAGAGAGAGAGAGAGAGAGAGAGAGAGTGTGTGTGTGTGAGAGAGAGAGAGAGAGAGAGAGAGAGTGTGTGTGTGTGTGTGTGAGAGAGAGAGAGAGAGAGAGAGAGAGTGTGTGTGTGTGTGAGAGAGAGAGAGAGAGAGAGAGAGAGAGAGAGTGTGTGTGTGTGTGAGAGAGAGAGAGAGAGAGAGAGAGAGAGAGAGAGTGTGTGTGTGTGTGAGAGAGAGAGAGAGAGAGAGTGTGTGTGTGTGTGAGAGAGAGAGAGAGAGAGAGAGAGTGTGTGTGTGTGAGAGAGAGAGAGAGAGAGAGA
>CM040931.1:1482795-1490295 GCA_023029165.1 Gobiocypris rarus | reverse complement strand
CAGACACACACACACACACACACACACACACAGTCACACACACACACACACACACACACACACACTCACACTCACACTCACACTCACACTCACACTCACACTCACACTCACACTCACACACACTCACACTCACACTCACACTCACACACACACACACACACACACACACACTCACACACACACACACACACACACACACACACACACACACTCACACTCACACTCACACTCACACTCACTCACACACACACACACACACACACATGTTGTGTTTCCATGTTTTATGGGGACATTCCATAGGCGTAATGCATTTTATACCGTACAAACCGTATTTTCTATCCCCCTACACTGCCCCTGCCCCTAAACCTACCCATCACAGGAGACATGCTGCATTTTTACATATTCAAAAACATCACTTAGTGTGATTTATAAGATGTTTTCCTCATGGGGACCAAAAAATGTCCCCACAAGGACAAGGATTTTGAATATTGCCATCTTTGTGGGGACATTTTGTCCCCATACCGTAGGGATTACCAGTCCACTCACACTCACACACACACACACACACACACACACACACACACACACACGATCTTTAACAGCAGCTTGAAAGGAAATCTTCGGAGACCTTAAACACCTACAGCTACTAATGTGATTCACTACTAACACATTAAACACATAAATTAATTATTTCTAAGTAATACGAGTAAAAAAAAAGATTTTTTTAAAATTAGGCTATATATACATGTATTAATAAAACAATCAAAAATATATCATGAAAAATGTATTAGATCATAAATATATAAAATACATGATATTTTTAAAATCAAAATAAAACACAAATTAATACATATTTTTAAATAAAAACAATCAAATTAAATCACTAAACATTAAATGATGAACCAAAAAACTATCAAGATGAAACAAATGGGAATATTATTATTCCTGATAGGACACGATCTGAAATAACCCGGAGTCTTTGGAAAAACCCCCAGAGCTCCTGATGGGATTGTGTTCATAAGACATCATTTAGCACTTTGAGATTTCTTTAAAATGTAAAGTGCTTTATGAATAAAATGTATTATTATTACTATCATTTCTTTAGAATTCTAATGAGCATGTGATGATCTCCAGCAGGAAACACACAGAGCAGACATGAGCGGCGCTGCACGTGTTCCTGCATGCGTGACCTACATCTGCGTCATGTAGCGATGATGACGAAGATACCGCACACGCCTGTGATCAGAGACCCTCCAGGGGCACATTCATGACGATTCACAGGAGTTATGCAAAGAAATAAAACATTTTCATTTAAATCAAACCAAAACACTATTAATAAAAATGTATTAACTCTAAAATCAACATAAAAGCTGAAAATACTCAAATAAAATATGAATAAGACTTTAATACGCAGTCTCAGTGCTTGCAGTGTTTTGGTAAGTCTGGCTTGTTTTGGCAGGTTTTCTTCAAGGCCAAGTCGAAGTTCTCTCCTCACCTCCTGAAATACAAGTGAGTCCTCACCCTGATGTTATCGTCCGTCCAGTCATCATCATCATCTTCATCACTGTTTCTTCTGGTCTGCAGGTTTCCTCTGTACCTGCTGTTCGTCTGCGTGAGTCTGCTGTTCCTGCTGGTCAATCTGACCTGTGCGCTGCTGGTGAAGACGACAGACGCGCCGGTCAAGACCATCGTCCTGGTGCGCGTCACCATCAACGACTCGCTCTTCGTTCTCTGCGCCGTCTCGCTGTCCGTCTGCCTCTACAAGGTGGCCAAGATGTCCCTCGCCAGCATCTACCTGGAGTCCAAGGCAAGAGACTCTGCAGATCCTAAACCGCAGCTGATTACAGTCTGATCACAGTCTCTGATCACAGTCTCTGATTACAGTCTGATCACAGTCTGATTACAGTCTCTGATTACAGTCTGATCACAGTCTGATCACAGTCTCTGATTACAGTCTGATCACAGTCTGATTACAGTCTCTGATTACAGTCTGATCACAGTCTGATCACAGTCTCTGATTACAGTCTGATCACAGTCTGATTACAGTCTCTGATTACAGTCTGATCACAGTCTGATTACAGTCTCTGATTACAGTCTGATCACAGTCTGATTACAGTCTGATCACAGTCTGATTACAGTCTCTGATTACAGTCTGATCACAGTCTGATTACAGTCTCTGATTACAGTCTGATCACAGTCTGATTACAGTCTGATCACAGTCTGATCACAGTCTCTGATTACAGTCTGATCACAGTCTGATTACAGTCTGATCACAGTCTGATTACAGTCTCTGATTACAGTCTGATCACAGTCTGATTACAGTCTCTGATTACAGTCTGATCACAGTCTGATTACAGTCTCTGATTACAGTCTCTGATTACAGTCTGATCACAGTCTGATTACAGTCTCTGATTACAGTCTGATCACAGTCTCTGATTACAGTCTGATCACAGTCTGATTACAGTCTGATCACAGTCTCTGATTACAGTCTGATCACAGTCTCTGATTACAGTCTCTGATTACAGTCTGATCACAGTCTGATTACAGTCTGATCACAGTCTGATTACAGTCTCTGATTACAGTCTGATCACAGTCTGATTACAGTCTCTGATTACAGTCTGATCACAGTCTCTGATTACAGTCTGATCACAGTCTCTGATTACAGTCTGATCACAGTCTGATTACAGTCTCTGATTACAGTCTGATCACAGTCTGATTACAGTCTCTGATCACAGTCTGATTACAGTCTCTGATTACAGTCTGATCACAGTCTCTGATTACAGTCTGATCACAGTCTCTGATCACAGTCTCTGATTACAGTCTGATCACAGTCTGATTACAGTCTGATCACAGTCTGATTACAGTCTCTGATTACAGTCTGATCACAGTCTGATTACAGTCTCTGATTACAGTCTGATCACAGTCTGATTACAGTCTCTGATCACAGTCTGATTACAGTCTCTGATTACAGTCTGATCACAGTCTCTGATTACAGTCTGATCACAGTCTGATTACAGTCTCTGATTACAGTCTGATTACAGTCTGATCACAGTCTCTGATTACAGTCTGATCACAGTCTCTGATTACAGTCTGATCACAGTCTGATTACAGTCTCTGATTACAGTCTGATTACAGTCTGATTACAGTCTGATCACAGTCTGATTACAGTCTGATTACAGTCTCTGATTACAGTCTGATTACAGTCTGATTACAGTCTCTGATTACAGTCTGATCACAGTCTCTGATTACAGTCTGATCACAGTCTCTGATTACAGTCTGATCACAGTCTGATTACAGTCTCTGATTACAGTCTGATCACAGTCTGATTACAGTCTGATCACAGTCTCTGATTACAGTCTGATCACAGTCTGATTACAGTCTCTGATTACAGTCTGATCACAGTCTCTGATTACAGTCTGATCACAGTCTCTGATTACAGTCTGATCACAGTCTGATTACAGTCTCTGATTACAGTCTGATCACAGTCTGATTACAGTCTCTGATCACAGTCTGATTACAGTCTCTGATTACAGTCTGATCACAGTCTCTGATTACAGTCTGATCACAGTCTCTGATCACAGTCTCTGATTACAGTCTGATCACAGTCTGATTACAGTCTGATCACAGTCTGATTACAGTCTCTGATTACAGTCTGATCACAGTCTCTGATTACAGTCTGATCACAGTCTGATTACAGTCTCTGATTACAGTCTGATCACAGTCTGATTACAGTCTCTGATCACAGTCTGATTACAGTCTCTGATTACAGTCTGATCACAGTCTCTGATTACAGTCTGATCACAGTCTGATTACAGTCTCTGATTACAGTCTGATTACAGTCTGATCACAGTCTCTGATTACAGTCTGATCACAGTCTCTGATTACAGTCTGATCACAGTCTGATTACAGTCTCTGATTACAGTCTGATCACAGTCTCTGATCACAGTCTCTGATTACAGTCTGATCACAGTCTGATTACAGTCTGATCACAGTCTCTGATCACAGTCTCTGATTACAGTCTCTGATCACAGTCTCTGATTACAGTCTGATCACAGTCTCTGATTACAGTCTGATTACAGTCTCTGATCACAGTCTCTGATTACAGTCTCTGATTACAGTCTGATTACAGTCTCTGATCACAGTCTCTGATTACAGTCTCTGATTACAGTCTGATCACAGTCTGATTACAGTCTGATCACAGTCTCTGATCACAGTCTCTGATTACAGTCTGATCACAGTCTCTGATTACAGTCTGATCACAGTCTCTGATTACAGTCTGATCACAGTCTGATTACAGTCTGATCACAGTCTCTGATTACAGTCTGATCACAGTCTCTGATTACAGTCTGATCACAGTCTGATTACAGTCTGATCACAGTCTCTGATTACAGTCTGATCACAGTCTCTGATTACAGTCTGATCACAGTCTGATTACAGTCTGATCACAGTCTCTGATTACAGTCTCTGATTACAGTCTCTGATTACAGTCTGATTACAGTCTGATCACAGTCTCTGATTACAGTCTGATCACAGTCTCTGATTACAGTCTGATCACAGTCTCTGATTACAGTCTGATCACAGTCTCTGATTACAGTCTCTGATTACAGTCTGATTACAGTCTCTGATCACAGTCTCTGATTACAGTCTCTGATCACAGTCTCTGATTACAGTCTCTGATTACAGTCTGATTACAGTCTCTGATCACAGTCTCTGATTACAGTCTCTGATTACAGTCTGATCACAGTCTGATTACAGTCTGATCACAGTCTCTGATTACAGTCTCTGATTACAGTCTGATCACAGTCTCTGATTACAGTCTGATCACAGTCTCTGATTACAGTCTGATCACAGTCTGATTACAGTCTGATCACAGTCTCTGATTACAGTCTGATCACAGTCTGATTACAGTCTCTGATTACAGTCTCTGATTACAGTCTCTGATTACAGTCTGATTACAGTCTGATCACAGTCTCTGATTACAGTCTCTGATTACAGTCTCTGATTACAGTCTGATTACAGTCTGATCACAGTCTCTGATTACAGTCTGATCACAGTCTCTGATTACAGTCTGATCACAGTCTCTGATTACAGTCTGATCACAGTCTCTGATTACAGTCTCTGATTACAGTCTGATTACAGTCTCTGATCACAGTCTCTGATTACAGTCTCTGATCACAGTCTCTGATTACAGTCTCTGATTACAGTCTGATTACAGTCTCTGATCACAGTCTCTGATTACAGTCTCTGATTACAGTCTGATCACAGTCTGATTACAGTCTGATCACAGTCTCTGATCACAGTCTCTGATTACAGTCTGATCACAGTCTCTGATTACAGTCTGATCACAGTCTCTGATTACAGTCTGATCACAGTCTGATTACAGTCTGATCACAGTCTCTGATTACAGTCTGATCACAGTCTCTGATTACAGTCTGATCACAGTCTGATTACAGTCTGATCACAGTCTCTGATTACAGTCTGATCACAGTCTCTGATTACAGTCTGATCACAGTCTGATTACAGTCTGATCACAGTCTCTGATTACAGTCTCTGATTACAGTCTCTGATTACAGTCTGATTACAGTCTGATCACAGTCTCTGATTACAGTCTGATCACAGTCTCTGATTACAGTCTGATCACAGTCTCTGATTACAGTCTGATCACAGTCTCTGATTACAGTCTGATTACAGTCTGATCACAGTCTCTGATCACAGTCTCTGATTACAGTCTGATCACAGTCTGATTACAGTCTCTGATTACAGTCTGATCACAGTCTGATTACAGTCTGATCACAGTCTCTGATCACAGTCTCTGATTACAGTCTGATCACAGTCTGATTACAGTCTGATCACAGTCTCTGATTACAGTCTGATCACAGTCTCTGATTACAGTCTCTGATTACAGTCTGATCACAGTCTCTGATTACAGTCTGATCACAGTCTCTGATTACAGTCTGATCACAGTCTCTGATTACAGTCTGATCACAGTCTCTGATTACAGTCTGATCACAGTCTCTGATTACAGTCTGATTACAGTCTGATCACAGTCTGATCACAGTCTCTGATTACAGTCTCTGATCACAGTCTCTGATTACAGTCTCTGATTACAGTCTGATCACAGTCTCTGATCACAGTCTCTGATTACAGTCTCTGATTACAGTCTCTGATTACAGTCTCTGATTACAGTCTGATCACAGTCTCTGATTACAGTCTGATCACAGTCTGATCACAGTCTCTGATTACAGTCTGATCACAGTCTCTGATTACAGTCTGATCACAGTCTCTGATTACAGTCTGATCACAGTCTCTGATTACAGTCTGATCACAGTCTCTGATTACAGTCTGATCACAGTCTGATTACAGTCTGATCACAGTCTGATTACAGTCTGATCACAGTCTCTGATTACAGTCTGATCACAGTCTCTGATTACAGTCTCTGATTACAGTCTGATCACAGTCTGATTACAGTCTGATCACAGTCTCTGATTACAGTCTGATTACAGTCTGATCACAGTCTCTGATTACAGTCTGATCACAGTCTCTGATTACAGTCTGATCACAGTCTCTGATTACAGTCTGATCACAGTCTCTGATTACAGTCTGATTACAGTCTGATCACAGTCTCTGATTACAGTCTGATCACAGTCTGATCACAGTCTCTGATTACAGTCTGATCACAGTCTCTGATTACAGTCTGATTACAGTCTGATCACAGTCTCTGATCACAGTCTGATCACAGTCTCTGATTACAGTCTGATCACAGTCTCTGATTACAGTCTGATTACAGTCTGATCACAGTCTCTGATTACAGTCTGATCACAGTCTCTGATTACAGTCTGATTACAGTCTGATCACAGTCTCTGATTACAGTCTGATCACAGTCTCTGATTACAGTCTGATCACAGTCTCTGATTACAGTCTGATTACAGTCTCTGATTACAGTCTGATCACAGTCTCTGATTACAGTCTGATCACAGTCTCTGATCACAGTCTCTGATTACAGTCTCTGATTACAGTCTCTGATTACAGTCTGATCACAGTCTGATTACAGTCTGATCACAGTCTGATTACAGTCTGATCACAGTCTGATTACAGTCTGATCACAGTCTCTGATTACAGTCTGATTACAGTCTCTGATTACAGTCTGATTACAGTCTCTGATTACAGTCTGATCACAGTCTCTGATTACAGTCTGATTACAGTCTGATTACAGTCTGATCACAGTCTCTGATTACAGTCTGATTACAGTCTGATCACAGTCTCTGATTACAGTCTGATCACAGTCTCTGATTACAGTCTGATCACAGTCTCTGATTACAGTCTGATTACAGTCTGATCACAGTCTCTGATTACAGTCTGATCACAGTCTCTGATCACAGTCTCTGATTACAGTCTGATTACAGTCTGATCACAGTCTCTGATTACAGTCTGATCACAGTCTCTGATTACAGTCTGATCACAGTCTCTGATTACAGTCTGATTACAGTCTGATCACAGTCT
>CM040931.1:1475295-1477795 GCA_023029165.1 Gobiocypris rarus | reverse complement strand
TGCAGAGTCCACTGGGCTGGTGCCACCTGGTGGCCTGGAGGTGTGCTACCTGTGATCCTTCAGGAGAGTCCGGAAGTTGTGCAACTCCTTTATACTCGTGGAGAGTCTAGAGAGAGAGAGAGAGAGAGAGAGAGAGAGGGGATAGACACGTCACTTCCTGTCTTTATTTCAGGATGTTTTGGGGAGTGTCTCCCACACATAAGCATTCTCCGAAGACACTTTCAATATTTAAAACTTGACTCTTCTACAGTTACATCGTGTGCTAAGACCGACTGAAAATGAAAAGCTGTGATTTTCTACACCTATATGGCTAGGAACTACTTTCTCATTCCTGCGTAATAGTCTCGGATCTTCACGGCTGAAATGAAATGACTGCTTCAATGCGGCGTGGCATGGATGCGATCAGCCTGTGGCACTGCTGAGGTGTTATGGAGGCCCAGGATGCTTCGATAGCGGCCTTAAGCTCATCCAGAGTGTTGGGTCTTGAGTCTCTCAACTTTCTCTTCACAATATCCCACAGATTCTCTATGGGGTTCAGGTCAGGCCAATTGAGCACAGTAATACCATGGTCAGTAAACCATTGACCAGTGGTTTTGGCACTGTGAGCAGGTGCCAGGTCGTGCTGAAAAACTAAATCTTCATCTCCATAAAGCTTTTCAGCAGATGGAAGCATGAAGTGCTCCAAAATCTCCTGATAGCTAGCTGCATTGACCCTGCCCTTGCTAAAACACAGTGGACCAACACCAGCAGCTGACATGGCACCCCAGACCATCACTGACTGTGGGTACTTGACACTGGACTTCAGGCATTTGGGCATTTCCTTCTCCCCAGTCTTCCTCCAGACTCTGGCACCTTGATTTCCCAATGACATGCAGAATTTGAGCTCCAGTCCAGTGCTGCTTCTCTGTAGCCCAGGTCAGGCGCTTCTGCCGCTGTTTCTGGTTCAAAAGTGTCTTGACCTGGGGAATGCGGCACCTGTAGCCCATTTCCTGCACACGCCTGTGCACGGTGGCTCTGGATGTTTCTACTCCAGACTCAGTCCACTGCTTCCGCAGGTCCCCCAAGGTCTGGAATCGGTCCTTCTCCACAATCTTCCTCAGGGTCCGGTCACCTCTTCTCGTTGTGCAGTGTTTTTTGCCACACTTTTCCCTTCCCACAGACTTCCCACTGAGGTGCCTTGATACAGCACTCTGGGAACAGCCTATTGGTTCAGAAATGTCTTTCTGTGTCTTACCCTCTCGCTTGAGGGGTCAATGATGGCCTTCTGGACAGCAGTCAGGTCGGCAGTCTTACCCATGATTGCGGTTTTGAGTAATGAACCAGGCTGGGAGTTTTTAAAAGCCTCAGGAATCTTTTGCAGGTGTTTAGAGTTAATAAGTTGATTCAGATGATTAGGTTAATAGCTCATTTAGAGAACCTCTCATGATATGCTAATTGTTTGAGATAGGAATTTTGGGTTTTCATGAGCTGTATGCCAAAATCATCAGTATTAAAACAATAAAAGACCTGAAATATTTCAGTTGGTGTGCAATGAATCTAAAATATATGAAAGTTTAATTTTATCATTACATTATGGAAAATAATGAACTTTTATCACAATATGCTATTTTTTTGAGAAGGACCTGTATATTCATATTGAGACTACACACTGCCACTTGTGTGCTTCCCCGTAATATAGTCCTAAGCATCGCTATCTGTACTCGTTGTGAATACGCAGGACACAAGAAGTAATTAGGTGTGGGGTTTTTTTGGATCACTTTTACTCATGCTAGCTGGCAACATAGGATTCCATTCATTATGCTAAGCTAAGCTAGCGGCGACCCTGCCAAACTAAAACAATGCATGCACTGAGACAAAAATGCATTTGTGCACATATCTAAATGTAGGAAAGAATTTGAATAAGCCCTATTTCTAAAAACGCTGGAGTGATCCTTTAAAAGACGCAGTGACGCCACATGGGATTGTGGGAGAAATAGCTCATGTCCATCTCAGGGTTCAGCCAGTCTCCAGCACAGCTCTGAATATGATCCAGTTTTAATCTGATGATTTGTTCAAGTTTAAAGGTGTCGGCCAGTCAAACGAGCACTTTTATTCTAAAAACACATGAAGTGTCCACTATAACCAGTAGATGGCGGCAGAGGAGCACACATTAGCATCTCCGCTCGTTAATATGCGGACTAAAGCAGGAAGTCACATGACACTGTTCTGCAGATCGAGCCGCTCATACCTGGAGAACCCCATGAGCAGAGCCACGATCTCCTGTCGCGTGAGCTGGAAGCCTATGGACGGACTGTTCTCGGGAAGATTCTTGATTTCCTTCTCGGAGAACAAGATCCGGAGGGCCGTTCCCAGACCCTGAGTCTGATGGGAAAACAGAGTTCAGAGTTCAGAGTTCAGCATGAGCACTCTTCAGCACCAGGCAAAGGCTTCACCGCTCACCTGTAACTTCCCCCAGAGCCGGCACTTGCTGCAGCCCACGCAGTCCATGATCCGAGAGATG
>CM040931.1:1460295-1467795 GCA_023029165.1 Gobiocypris rarus | reverse complement strand
CAGAAGTGATCCTGAGCATCGTCGTGATGCGCCCAGTCAGCGAACGCCTCTTTGCTCTGATTACTGAGACAGAGAGCAGTGTTTAGTGTCACGCTGGTGTGTGTGTGTGTGTGTGTGTGAGAGAGAGCTGCGACGGTGTGTGTGTGTGTGTCTGCTTTACCTCAGTGTGCTGTTAATGGCACCCAGTTCATGAGCCTGTTCACAGTCGCTGCCGCCGGCCTGAGAGAGCTACAGGACACACACACACACACACACACACACACACACACACACACACACACACACACACACACACACACACACACACACACACACACACACACACACACACACACACACACACACACGAGTTTAATGTTAACATTAATGGTAACCTTATTATAAAGCGTGAACACTGTAATGAATGTCACTTTGTCTTTAATATCTGGTGTTTCTCCTGCAGATCCAGTCAGACCGGTTCTGATCCGCGCTGATAACACACAGCTGTTTCTGTCCCATGATGTCACCGTGCAAACAGAGCTGTGAGAGTCACAGGTAAACATGCAGCAGCTGAATAAAGCTCTGGCCTTCACCTGGCCTCGTGCATCAATGAGCCTGGGCCGCCCATGACCCTGTGGCCACTTCTGATCCTGACCACTGCCGACCCGGAACAAGAGCTGCAGTTTTGGAGATGCCCTGACCCGTGTGTGTGAGAGTGTGTGTGTGTGTGTGTGTGAGAGAGTGTATGTGTGTGTGAGCGAGTGTGTGTGTGTTAGAGAGTGTATGTGTGTGTGAGAGTGTATGTGTGTGTGTGTGTGACTCTGTGTGTGTGTGTGTGTCAGTGTGAGAGAGTGTGTGTGTGTGTGTGTGTGTGTGTGGGCATGTTTTTGTGAAATATCAGGACACAAATGTGTATAATGACATGGGTATGACACAGGTATTACAAAAAGAGGGTGAAATATGAGGACGTTCCCCATGTCCTCACTTTTCAAAATGCTTATAAATCACACAGGATGAGGTTTTTATGAGTGTGTGAGAGTGTGTGTGTGTGTTTGACAGAGAGAAGGTGTGTGTGTGTGTGTGTGTTATCAGACACATATGAGACGCTCTCACCACCACTTGACCTTAAGCAAACACACATGCAGGTCACACACACACGGGTCAAACGGCTGAACAAACAAACAACCGGACTCTCTCAGCAGATGGCACACACCACGCTGCCTGCACCGCGCCACCACGCGCACACACACGCCGCACCACCTGGCACACACGCTGTGCACACACACGCACACACGCCGCACACACCTGCACACACACACTGCCGCACACACACGCACACACACACGCACACACACCTGGAAGCCTCTCACCTTGTTATAGTTGCCGGATTTGATTCCTACAGGAACTTGACTCTGCAGGAACAGGAAACAGCTTCAGAACTGAACACAACTCAAAGCTTAATAACACCGATCAGTGATGTGTTGACCTCTGACCTCTGGGCACGGCTCTACGTGACAGTCTCTGATGGAGCAATGGCCGTCATCGGGCCAGAACGGACACGGGCGCTTCAGGTTCACCTGCAGAGCCACACACACACACACACACACACACGTGTAACAGCACAGATAATAATAAGAACATTTACTGTATGAATCGATCAGTCACATGGGCGGAGGAGGAGTGTGCGTGACTGAGTGTGTGTGTGTGAGAGGAGAGCCAACACACACCGGCAGAGGCCACAGCTGTGTGTGTGTGTGTGTGTGTGTGTGTGTGAGTGTGACGTCTCACCTTATAGTATCTGAAGAAGTCTCTCTCGCCGAGCTTCTGAATGCGTGGGAAGATCTTGAAGTTGTTGAAGACGTCGATGCTCTCGATGTCACAGAAGCAGTCGTCCAGCACACCGGTCAGCTGCACACACACACACACACACACACACACACACACACACACACACACACACAGTTACCATCAGGTGACCTCACATCCATAACTACAACTCAAAGCTTATACTTAATCACATTTTATTATAAATAACTTAAAACACAGCTCTAGAAAACCAAGCAGCAAAACTTTTGAAATGAACAGTAAGTGAATAATGTGCTGGTCATCATGACTCATGGCGCTTATTTGCATCTGACCTGCTCTGAGTGCAGAAGTCCGAGAAGTCCCAGAGCCAACAGAGACGCGCTCAAAGCCCTGACCGCAGACATGCCTCAGTGAGGAAGAGTGAGCGGTCAGTGAGGAAGAGTGAGCGGTCAGTGAGGAAGAGTGAGCGGTCAGTGAGGAAGAGTGAGCGGTCAGTGAGGAAGAGTGAGCGGTCAGTGAGGAAGAGTGCTTCTAGCAGCGGTCAGTGAGGAAGAGTGAGCGGTCAGTGAGGAAGAGTGCTTCTAGCAGCGGTCAGTGAGGAAGAGTGCTTCTAGCAGCGGTCATCCCTGATGCTCAGCGAGAGATGAGCTGTCAAACTCCACCAACTACCGCGTGCAAGCGCCCCGCCTCCAAACAAAGACACGTCATCCTCAAACACGCCCACACGCGACACGCTGTAGTTCTCCGCTGGCGCGCTCAGCGCTGCTGTCAACGGCTCAGGGAGGGAGGAGAGACTACAAACCCCACAGCCCCGCTGACGTCAGCGCAACACGCGGACCAATGGGACAACACCACGCTGAATAACAGACGGTTGGCTTTCCAACGGATCTTTTAAATGTGTTATACAGAATACTTCCGTTTCTTATGGACCAAAACATAACGTTTAAATAGCGCAAATAGAAATCAGTATATTATATAAGTTTTAATAGCACTGCTAGCGAACACAGACAGTGCAGAATAAACACAGCAAGAGCGTTTAAAGAAAGAATAGGCATTATAAACACACAAGAACGCGTCTAACTTTAACGAAACACCGCAACGGCCGCGATGACGTCACAGACGCGCGCCAGCAGAACATGCCAGAAACACGACCGTAACTGTGTGCGAATCACGAGTATCCGCGCTAACGGAGTGATTTACGGTCTCACGCACATGGCACAGGCAGCTCTGGTCCTGTCCGTCCGGGTCCGGAGGGCTGGGGCTCTTCTGGAGCCATCCCGAGCTGGAGTCCGCGCAGAGTAAACTCAGGAGAGCCAGGAGTCCGCGGGCCAGCATCGCTGAGGTAAAGCTCTCACACTCCCGCCGCAGTCACGCGCTACACGGACATCACGGGCACGAGCGCTGCTGTCAGGGGAAACACACTGGAACTGCAGCTGGAGATCATCAACACCGGAAACGGTACCGCGAGCGAGCGAGGGGCGTGGCTAAGCGCGCGCATGCGGCGATATGAGGTCACGTGCGCCGGAGGCCGCGGGGTGGCGCTAGAGGAACACGCATAACATTAACCCTTCACCTTCAATACGTCACATCAAAATAACTACATATTTAAATAGAATCAATAAATAATAATAACAGTATTTATACAAATAATTAAACACATTAGATTAAAATAAATAGTTATACATGTAAATAAAACAATTTAAATAATCAATTTGACTAAAGTAAAAAATACGAATAATATTGTATTTAAATAAATACATTAGATTAAAATTAATTGATTTAAAAATATTTAAATAAATAATAAACAATCATTTTGTGATCAAATCAATTAATTTGATGGTAAAGCTTTTATATTTCAATAAATTAATTAGAATAAAACAAAATATTTAAAATAAATAAATCATCTTATGTAAATAAATCAATTTGTTTAGAATTTAAATAGATGCATTAAAATAAATGTATTTAAAAATATTTAAATAAAATAAATAAACAAAAAATATGTAAATAAATCAATTTGATGAAAGTAAAAATAATCAAACCAAATAACATTTTAATTAAATAAATCAATTACATTTAAATAAATTGATTAGTATAAAACTAAATATTTAAAATAATTAAAACATGTTATGTAAATAAATCAATATATATTTCCTATATTTAAATAAATAAATAAATACATTCAATTTAAAATAAATTGGTTTAAAAATATTTAAATTAATTAAATAAACAAACCATAATTTTATTTCAATAAATCCGTTTGATTGTAAAGATTAAAATAAATAGCATTTTATTTAAATATATAAATTAGAATAAAATAAAATATTTAAAATAAATAAATCATCTTATCACGGATTTAAAAATATTTAAATTAAATAAATAATAAACAATAATTTTATGAAAATAAATCAATTTGATTAAAGTAAAAACAATGTATTTAAATAAATACATGATAAATAAATATATTACATTAAATTGATTGATTTCAGTAAAACATAAAAAAAAATCAATTTGATTAAAGTAAAACAATCAAACTAAATAACATTTTACTTAAACAAATAAATATATTACCTTAAAATAAATTGATAGTAAAAAGCATTTTATTTAAATAAATAAATAAATGAATATATTGTACTAAAATAAATAAAACTCGATTTAAAATATGAAAAGCAGTGTAAAATGTAAAAATAAATAGAAATAATGTGAAACTAATACAGTATGTGTGCAGATGTGCGGTTCTGTAATCATCATAACCCACGAGACACACGGCTGAAGGCAGTCATTCTTTATTAACTCCGGCACGTACAGTATGAAATATCAGATTTCTTGTGTTAGACATGAGAAGTTCATTTTTCAAGTATTGAAGCACCGTCTGTGAAACTCTCCTGATCGCCGGTTCCTCTTCACAGAGAGAGTGTTTGACCACCAGAGACACACACACACACACACACACACACACCAGAATCCATGAACAGACCAAACATTTCATTACACAGACCGTCTGAGCCAGTCATAATCATAACCATAAGAATAATAAAGACTACATGAGCCACTCAAATCAGCACCAGTGGCACGAGACACACACACACACCAGACGCCGCCGGTGCTCTTTACATCAACAAAACCTCTGAAAACAATGGATTCATGCCTGATGTTTAACATTTCTCCTCCTCTGAATGTTGAGTGGGTGATGACGCTCTCACACACACACACACACACACTCTTCTGATTCAATACTGGCCGAACGAGATGAACACATGACTGAGTGATCTGCTGTCAATCACACACTAGCCCCACCCACTCCCTGTCAATCACTCAGACTCCGCCCCCCCAGAGGAAGAGGCGTGGTCAGTCCTGTGGTCCCACGGCTTCATCAGAGGAAGTTGTTTGAAATCTGGCGCTGGTGTTCAAACAGGTCCTCTACCTCAGCACTGTACGCGTCACCTGAGAGACAGAAATACCGTAAACCCACACTGGAACATTTCACTAAACAACGTGAGGCTGAGTGAATATTGTGTTCTTATGATTATTACTGTAAGAATTACAGTAGAGATCAGAGACAGAAACACCAAAACAACGGAATAAAACAATTTAAAGGATAATTGGGAATTTTTATCTCAAGATTCTGATTTTTTTTCCTCATAATTGAGAGTTATAAAGTTGCAACCCCTGCTAGAAATGTGATGTTTCCAGAACATTCCCAGAACATCCCGCCGGTGTCAAGGGCGTCGCCTGGTAACGTTCCCAGAACATCCCGAGATGGTTAGGATTTGGAGTTCTTTAAAGGCCTGGGGGACGTTATTTGGAGGACCTTCAGGGAACATTCAGGACATTCTGGGAATGTTTAGGGGACCATATTTTATCTGGAAATTGAAAGCAGAATACTACGGAAGCCCTGAACCGCAAAGTAAAAAAAATATATATATATGTAAAAAAAAAAAAAAAATCTAGAATTTCGAGAATAAAGTCGAAATATTACGAGAATAAAGTCGAAATATTTCGAGAATAAAGTCTAAATATTTCGAGATTAAAGTCAAAACAGGAGTTTTCAAACTGCGAGCGCCTAGCGAGGCTCAACATGAATGATTATAGGCCTAAACTGCTGTGATTGTGAATATGATTAAATAAACCCTTTTATCAATATTATTTTATAGCCTACATTAATATGCTATCTGTCCTGAGAGCAGGGGATCATATCCTGCTGTATTGAATAAAAAGCAGAACATTTTGACTGAAACATGAGGACAGTTAACACGATGTGATCATATATGGTTTATGTGTATTTTTCAAGCCATCTTGGGGTATTTCCATATTTATATGGATAATGCAGTTATTGCCATAGCATCTCGTCGAAGAAAGATCTGCATCTGCTCCATAGCAATGTTTTCAGTCCCACTATCGGAACGCATAGGACAACCATCTCTATTCTTTACTGTCTCAATAAAATCTGTTGCATGACTTTCGGGTCATTATTGGTGAAATACACTTTCAACCACATCACATTTCGTGAGAATCCGAGCAGAGGTCGACGCTTAATCTTACGAGTCAACGTGCCACATAAAGTTTGGACCAGTTCTTCACCAGCGCAGTTCTTTAGCTACTAAAAATATATAACGACTTTAATCTCAAACATTTCGACTTTATTCTCAAACATTTCGACTTTATTCTCTAAACATTTCGACTTTATTCTAAACATTTCGACTTTAATCTCAAACATTTCGACTTTAATCTCAAACATTTCGACTTTAATCTCAAACATTTCGACTTTAATCTCTAAAAATTTGACTTTAATCTCAAACATTTCGACTTTAATCTCAAACATTTCGACTTTAATCTCAAACATTTCGACTTTATTCTCGTAATATTTCGACTTTAATCTCAAACATTTCGACTTTAATCTTGAAACATTTCGACTTTATTAATTGTCTAAACATTTCGACTTTAATCTCAAACATTTCGACTTTAATCTCAAACATTTCGACTTTAATCTTGAAACATTTCGACTTTATTCTAAACATTTAGACTTTAATCTCAAACATTTCGACTTTAATCTAGAAACATTTCGACTTTATTCTCAAACATTTCGACTTTAATCTCGAAACATTTGACTTTAATCTCAAACATTTCGACTTTAATCTAAACATTTCGACTTTAATCTCAAACATTTGACTTTAATCTCAAACATTTGACTTTAATCTTGAAACATTTCGACTTTAATCTAAACATTTGATTTTAATCTTGAAACATTTGACTTTAATCTCAAACATTTGACTTTATTCTCGTAATATTTCGACTTTATTCTCAAACATTTCGACTTTAATCCCGAAATATTTCGACTTTATTCTCTAAACATTTCGACTTTAATCTCAAACGTTTGACTTTATTCTCAAAACATTTCGACTTTATTCTAAACATTTCGACTTTAATCTCGAAACATTTCGACTTTAATCTCAAACATTTTGACTTTATTCTCAAACATTTGACTTTAATCAAATATTTCGACTTTATTCTCTAAACATTTCGACTTTAATCTCAAACGTTTCGACTTTATTCTAAACATTTCGACTTTATTCTCGAAACATTTCGACTTTAATCTCAAACATTTCGACTTTAATCTCGAAACATTTCGACTTTAATCTCAAACATTTCGACTTTAATCTCAAACATTTCGACTTTAATCTCGAAACATTTCGACTTTAATCTCTAAAAATTTCGACT
>CM040931.1:1425295-1452795 GCA_023029165.1 Gobiocypris rarus | reverse complement strand
GGAGGATGGTGTGTGTTTGTGAGGAGGCGCGTGCACAGCTGTGGAGGATGGTGTGTGTTTGTGAGGAGGCGTGTGGCACAGCTGTGGAGGATGGTGTGTGTTTGTGAGGAGGCGTGCCGCACAGCTGTGGAGGATGGTGTGTGTTTGTGAGAGGCGTGTGGCACAGCTGTGGAGGATGGTGTGTGTTTGTGAGGAGGCGTGTGCGGCACAGCTGTGGAGGATGGTGTGTGTTTGTGAGGAGGCGGCACAGCTGTGGAGGATGGTGTGTGTTTGTGAGGAGGCGTGTGCGGCACAGCTGTGGAGGATGGTGTGTGTTTGTGAGGAGGCGTGTGCACAGCTGTGGAGGATGGTGTGTGTTTGTGAGGAGGCGTGTGCACAGCTGTGGAGGATGGTGTGTGTTTGTGAGGAGGCGGCACAGCTGTGGAGGATGGTGTGTGTTTGTGAGGAGGCGTGTGTGGCACAGCTGTGGAGGATGGTGTGTGTTTGTGAGGAGGTGTGTGCACAGCTGTGGAGGATGGTGTGTGTTGTGAGGAGGCGTGTGTGGCACAGCTGTGGAGGATGGTGTGTGTTTGTGAGGAGGTGTGTGCGGCACAGCTGTGGAGGATGGTGTGTGTTTGTGAGGAGGTGTGTGCGGCACAGCTGTGGAGGATGGTGTGTGTTTGTGAGGAGGCGTGTGCACAGCTGTGGAGGATGGTGTGTGTTTGTGAGGAGGCGTGTGGCACAGCTGTGGAGGATGGTGTGTGTTTGTGAGGAGGTGTGTGCACAGCTGTGGAGGATGGTGTGTGTTTGTGAGGAGGTGTGTGGCACAGCTGTGGAGGATGGTGTGTGTTTGTGAGGAGGTGTGCACAGCTGTGGAGGATGGTGTGTGTTTGTGAGGAGGCGTGTGTACAGCTGTGGAGGATGGTGTGTGTTTGTGAGGAGGCGTGTGGCACAGCTGTGGAGGATGGTGTGTGTTTGTGAGGAGGCGTGTGGCACAGCTGTGGAGGATGGTGTGTGTTGTGAGGATGGTGTGTGTTTGTGAGGTGTGTGCGGCACAGCTGTGGAGGATGGTGTGTGTTTGTGAGGATGATCGGGTGTGTGTTTGTGAGGAGGCGTGTGTGCACAGCTGTGGAGGATGGTGTGTGTTTGTGAGAGGCGTGTGCACAGCTGTGGAGGATGGTGTGTGTTTGTGAGGATGGTGTGTGTTTGTGAGGAGGCGTGTGCACAGCTGTGGAGGATGGTGTGTGTTTGTGAGGAGGCGTGTGTGGCACAGCTGTGGAGGATGGTGTGTGTTTGTGAGGAGGCGTGTGTGCGGCACAGCTGTGGAGGATGGTGTGTGTTTGTGAGGATGATCGGGTGTGTGTTTGTGAGGAGGCGTGTGTGCGGCACAGCTGTGGAGGATGGTGTGTGTTTGTGAGGAGGCGTGTGGCACAGCTGTGGAGGATGGTGTGTGTTTGTGAGGAGGCGTGTGCACAGCTGTGGAGGATGGTGTGTGTTTGTGAGGAGGCGTGTGGCACAGCTGTGGAGGATGGTGTGTGTTTGTGAGGAGGCGTGGCACAGCTGTGGAGGATGGTGTGTGTTTGTGAGGAGGCGTGTGGCACAGCTGTGGAGGATGGTGTGTTTGTGAGGAGGCGTGTGGCACAGCTGTGGAGGATGGTGTGTGTTTGTGAGGAGGTGTGCACAGCTGTGGAGGATGGTGTGTGTTGTGAGGAGGCGTGTGTGGCACAGCTGTGGAGGATGGTGTGTGTTTGTGAGGAGGCGTGTGCACAGCTGTGGAGGATGGTGTGTGTTTGTGAGGAGGCGTGTGCGGCACAGCTGTGGAGGATGGTGTGTGTTTGTGAGGAGGTGTGTGTGGCACAGCTGTGGAGGATGGTGTGTGTTTGTGAGAGGCGTGTGGCACAGCTGTGGAGGATGGTGTGTGTTTGTGAGGAGGTGTGTGGCACAGCTGTGGAGGATGGTGTGTTTGTGAGGAGGCGTGTGGCACAGCTGTGGAGGATGGTGTGTGTTTGTGAGGAGCGTGTGTGGCACAGCTGTGGAGGATGGTGTGTGTTTGTGAGGAGGTGTGTGCACAGCTGTGGAGGATGGTGTGTGTTTGTGAGGAGGCGTGTGTGGCACAGCTGTGGAGGATGGTGTGTGTTTGTGAGGAGGCGTGTGCACAGCTGTGGAGGATGGTGTGTGTTTGTGAGGAGGCGTGTGCACAGCTGTGGAGGATGGTGTGTTTGTGAGGCGTGTGTGCACAGCTGTGGAGGATGGTGTGTGTTTGTGAGGAGGCGTGTGTGGCACAGCTGTGGAGGATGGTGTGTGTTTGTGAGGAGGCGTGTGCGGCACAGCTGTGGAGGATGGTGTGTGTTTGTGAGGAGGCGTGTGCACAGCTGTGGAGGATGGTGTGTGTTTGTGAGGAGGCGTGTGTGCACAGCTGTGGAGGATGGTGTGTGTTTGTGAGGCGTGTGTGGCACAGCTGTGGAGGATGGTGTGTGTTTGTGAGGCGTGTGGCACAGCTGTGGAGGATGGTGTGTGTTTGTGAGGAGGCGTGTGGCACAGCTGGAGGATGGTGTGTGTTTGTGAGGAGTGTGTGTGCACAGCTGTGGAGGATGGTGTGTGTTTGTGAGGAGGCGTGTGTGGCACAGCTGTGGAGGATGGTGTGTGTTTGTGAGGAGGCGTGTGTGCACAGCTGTGGAGGATGGTGTGTGTTTGTGAGAGGCGTGTGTGGCACAGCTGTGGAGGATGGTGTGTGTTTGTGAGGAGGTGTGTGGCACAGCTGTGGAGGATGGTGTGTGTTTGTGAGGAGCGTGTGTGGCACAGCTGTGGAGGATGGTGTGTGTTTGTGAGGAGGTGTGTGCGGCACAGCTGTGGAGGATGGTGTGTGTTTGTGAGGAGGCGTGTGTACAGCTGTGGAGGATGGTGTGTGTTTGTGAGAGGCGTGTGCGGCACAGCTGTGGAGGATGGTGTGTGTTTGTGAGGAGGTGTGTGCGGCACAGCTGTGGAGGATGGTGTGTGTTTGTGAGGAGGCGTGTGTGGCACAGCTGTGGAGGATGGTGTGTGTTTGTGAGGAGGCGTGTGCAGCTGTGGAGGATGGTGTGTGTTGTGAGGCGTGTGGCACAGCTGTGGAGGATGGTGTGTGTTTGTGAGGAGGCGTGTGTGGCACAGCTGTGGAGGATGGTGTGTGTTTGTGAGGAGGCGTGTGCGGCACAGCTGTGGAGGATGGTGTGTGTTTGTGAGGAGGTGTGTGCACAGCTGTGGAGGATGGTGTGTGTTTGTGAGAGGCGTGTGTGGCACAGCTGTGGAGGATGGTGTGTGTTTGTGAGGAGGCGTGTGTGGCACAGCTGTGGAGGATGGTGTGTGTTTGTGAGGAGCGTGTGTGGCACAGCTGTGGAGGATGGTGTGTTTGTGAGGAGGCGTGTGGCACAGCTGTGGAGGATGGTGTGTGTTTGTGAGAGGCGTGTGGCACAGCTGTGGAGGATGGTGTGTGTTTGTGAGGAGGTGTGTGCACAGCTGTGGAGGATGGTGTGTGTTGTGAGAGCGTGTGCGGCACAGCTGTGGAGGATGGTGTGTGTTTGTGAGGAGCGTGTGTGGCACAGCTGTGGAGGATGGTGTGTGTTTGTGAGGAGGCGTGTGTGGCACAGCTGTGGAGGATGGTGTGTGTTTGTGAGAGGCGTGTGCGGCACAGCTGTGGAGGATGGTGTGTGTTTGTGAGGAGGCGTGTGTGCACAGCTGTGGAGGATGGTGTGTGTTTGTGAGGAGGTGTGTGGCACAGCTGTGGAGGATGGTGTGTGTTTGTGAGGAGGCGTGTGCACAGCTGTGGAGGATGGTGTGTGTTTGTGAGGAGGCGTGTGCACAGCTGTGGAGGATGGTGTGTGTTTGTGAGGAGGTGTGGCACAGCTGTGGAGGATGGTGTGTGTTTGTGAGGAGGCGTGTGGCACAGCTGTGGAGGATGGTGTGTGTTTGTGAGGAGGTGTGTGGCACAGCTGTGGAGGATGGTGTGTGTTTGTGAGGAGGCGTGTGTGGCACAGCTGTGGAGGATGGTGTGTGTTTGTGAGGAGGCGTGTGTGGCACAGCTGTGGAGGATGGTGTGTGTTTGTGAGGAGGCGTGTGTGGCACAGCTGTGGAGGATGGTGTGTGTTTGTGAGAGGCGTGTGTGCACAGCTGTGGAGGATGGTGTGTGTTTGTGAGGAGGCGTGTGTGGCACAGCTGTGGAGGATGGTGTGTGTTTGTGAGGAGGCGTGTGTGCCACAGCTGTGGAGGATGGTGTGTGTTTGTGAGGCGTGTGTGCACAGCTGTGGAGGATGGTGTGTGTTTGTGAGGAGGTGTGTGTGCACAGCTGTGGAGGATGGTGTGTGTTTGTGAGGAGGCGTGTGGCACAGCTGTGGAGGATGGTGTGTGTTTGTGAGGAGGCGTGTGTGCACAGCTGTGGAGGATGGTGTGTGTTTGTGAGGAGGCGTGTGGCACAGCTGTGGAGGATGGTGTGTGTTTGTGAGGAGGTGTGTGCACAGCTGTGGAGGATGGTGTGTGTTTGTGAGGAGCGTGTGGCACAGCTGTGGAGGATGGTGTGTGTTTGTGAGGAGGTGTGTGGCACAGCTGTGGAGGATGGTGTGTTTGTGAGGAGGCGTGTGGCACAGCTGTGGAGGATGTGTGTGTGTTGTGAGGAGGCGTGTGTGGCACAGCTGTGGAGGATGGTGTGTGTTTGTGAGGAGGTGTGTGTGTGTGGAGGATGGTGTGTCAGCTGTGGAGGATGGTGTGTGTTTGTGAGAGGCTGTGCACAGCTGTGGAGGATGGTGTGTGTTTGTGAGGAGCGTGTGGCACAGCTGTGGAGGATGGTGTGTGTGTTTGTGAGTGTGTGGCACAGCTGTGGAGGATGGTGTGTGTTTGTGAGGAGGCGTGTGGCCCACACAGCTGGGAGGATGTGTGTGTGAGTGAGAGCGCGGCTTGGTACAAAATGTGGGTGTGTGTGTGTTTGTGAGGTGGCACAAGCACCAGCTGTGGATGTTTGGTGTGTGTGTGTGAGTTTTGTGCGCACCACCCAGCTCACACTTTCAAGCCCCCTGACGGTGTGAGAACGTGTGTGTGTGTGTGTGTGTGTGTGTGTGTGTGTGTGTGTGTGTGTTCAGGTGTGCTCACGTTCAGAGGCGGCGGAGCCTGCGGGTGTCCGGAGGTGGAGATTCTGGAGAACTGAGCGCCTGGAACGCAGCGCACCACCGCATGCATGCCTCCACCGCAGGGCAGGTCGTGCCGCGGGACGGATATCTGCACCCGACACTGGGCCAGGGACACCTCCGTGCCCGAGCACTGAACCCTCTCCACCCAGAAGCCCTTCTTACTGACCGCAGACCTGCACACACACACACACACACACACACACATCAGCCCGAGTCTCGCTCAGCGCGGAGGAAATGTGGAAATAAACTGCAAATGAAGCCGTACCTTGTGGCTGGATCCTCCATCTTGGAGTCCCACAGTTTCCTGAGGACACAAATGATCAAATAAATGGTCAGAATGAAATAAACAGGCTTCACATGAGCGACGAGCTTGTTTATGTATCTTCACATCAGTCACATCTTTCACACACAAACATCTATACATATATCTGGCCTCGTCAGCGAACAGTCGATGTAAATAAACACAGTATGACAGACGAAACACACTGGGACATTCTGCTGGTTTTGTGGTCAGCAGACATTCACACAGAGATCTCGATGTTCTCAAAGTTCTGCCAAAACCGCTCATGCTTGTGTTTCCCGTCCATATATCTCAGCTCCTGTGGAGGACATGCATGAAAACACTGAAACGAGGCCCGGGTGTATTCTGGGCTGGACCGGGTGTCTGAGGAATAACCCCGACAGACAGACCGAGACTCGCTCAACGCCACAGAAACAGCCCCTGCTGAGCTTTCAGGTGTGCTGATGTCTGATTGGCTCACACTGTCCCTGGGGGCTGGGCTTACGAGAGTCCAATGATGTGTTTTTGTAGGCAAGCCCGTAAGTTAATGCCCAGCTACCAAAAATATGTTCCAAGAACGTTTTGCTGATGTTCTAATGAAAACATTATTTCTGAAAACTCTCTGAACATTCAGAAGTTTTTAAATTGATTCGTTCCATTGTATCATTCTTCAAACATTAGGCAATGCTACTTTTGAATGTTCTCTTAAACAGTAACAGTTTAAATATTTCTGCAAGCATCAATTATCAGGGGCAAGCACACAAGGAAGCAGCAGCAGACCAACTGCACATTTGGAGACAATTTTAAGCAAAAAGGTTGAAAACCACATAAATACATTGAGTTGTACAGAGCCAATTTCATGTTTTGTTTAATTATAGCTCCACCAAGTGGATCAGTCCCACCGCTTTGTGTGTTTCCTCAGAGTGTGCCCGTACATAATCATGCCAAATTTGGTGAAAATATCTCATTTCATTTAAGTAGTTATAAAAAATAACCCACCCCTGACTTTGATTGTATTTTTTGCCACTTACTATCAAAATATTGACATTTGGCTTTAAACTTGAGAATAACCCGCTATGATTCAGATTTTCCTATGCTGGTGTTGTCTCGATCGGACTAAGGGTTTCGAGGACTAAGGGTTTCGAAGATATCCGCAAAAAAGTTAAATCACAACACTGAATAAACCATAAGGCGAAACCTAGCATGTTTGTGTAGGCAAGGATTCAGGAATCTAAGGATGTCAACCAAATCCAAAGTTATAAGCATGTGAATATTTGATTTTACCACTAGGTGGCGCTGGCTCAAAACCTCTCAGTCTTCGTCAAGGCATTGTGCCGATGACCCTTACCAAGTTTCGTAATGATACGCTAATGCATTTATAAAATACAGTATTTTACGACAAAATTCAAAATGGCCGATATGGAAAAACTGGATATCGTTCGCCTAAACATGCCGCCCCGAATAACTTTTGGTTGGCATTGTCTGACGATGGTCTGGTTACATTTTTTTGCAAATCGTCTAAATCGTCTAGGAGGAGTTCGAAAAAGTAGCTTTGGCGTCATGGGGTTTAGTTGAATTGTCTTGTTTTGTCTCAGATTTTGTTTCTAGTCCTTACAGTTCAAAAGTTATTTTCACAAATGTAAATAAAATATTGGACAGGTGGTGGCGCTAGAGGGATTGAGTTAGAGACTCAAAAATTGGTGTAGTTAATGTTGGGCCAGTCCTCGATCTGTGTGCCAAATTTCATAACTTTCCTGCAAGCGGTTCTATGGGCTTCCATAGACTCAAGAGCAGAAGAAGAAGAAATGGAAGAATAATAAGAACGCTAACGTCCTCCGCTAACGCTAACGGAACGTCCAACTAAACATTTCAGATAAAAACCTGTACTGCGCTGTACTATATTATGTTTTTGTGCTAAAGTTTTGAGAACATTGACCAGATAACATTGATCAAACGTTCTATTAACTTTACTGGAAGAGCGTTGTTCATAACTCGAGAACCGTGACGTAATGTGTTTTTTATATGATGTATCATAAATTTGGTGAGAGTATCAGGCTTTTCATTTATTTAACAAAACCCACTGACTTTTCACCGATGGAACAAAAAAGCTAAGATATTTTAATTGATCGGTTTTTAAAAAATTATTTTTTTTTTTTTTGAACACTAAATCACAACATTGAACATGTTTGGTCTTGGTCTCGGATTCATTCATCAAAAGAAATGGCCGCCCTCTGGAAAATATGATTCAGAATCTGAGGAATAACCCTGACAGACAAGACCAAAGTTATAAGCATGTCGCTCAATATTTGATTTTACCACTAGGTGGCGCTGGCTCAAAACCTCAGTTCGCCAGGCACAGTCGATGACTGGGGCTGGGCTTACGAGAGTCCAATGATGCGTTGCATTACCAAGTTTTCAGAATGATACGCTAATGCATTTATAAAATACAGTATTTTACGACAAAATTCAAAATGGCCGATATGGAAAAAATTGATAAATCAACTTGAAATCCATAACTTTTGGTTGGCATTGTCTGTAGATGATCTAGATCAATGTGTGTGCAAATCAAACCATCTTTGAGGAGTTAGAAAAAGTTGTTTTTTTGGTGGGAAAATTGGCACTTCCGAAAAATATAGTTTTTTCCATTTTGTTTCTAGCCCTTAGTTATTAGCACAAATGTAAGTCAGATTTGGACAGGTGGTGGCGCTAGAGGGATTGAGTTAGAGACTCCAGAATTGGTGTAGTTAATATTGGGCCAGTCCTCAATCTGTGTGCCAAATCTCATAACTTTCCTGCAAGCGGTCCAATGGGCTTCCATAGACTCAAGAGCGGAAGAAGAAGAAATGGAAGAATAATAACAACCTGATCGTTAAACGTCCCCTAACGCTAACCTGTACTGCACTATATAATGTTTTTGTGCTAATGTTTTAAGAACATTATTAAAGACCAGATAACATTGAATAGACGTTCTATTAACGTTACTGGAAGAACGTTTGCTCATAACTTTGAGAGAACCGTGACGTAATGTGTTTTATGCCGTATATTAAGATGTGAGAGTATCTCAAGCTTTTATTCAGGCTTTTCACCAATTTAACAAAAACCCCACTGACTTTTGTGCGATGGAAGCGGAAAGCTAAGATATTTTAATTGATCGACGGTTTTAAAATATTTAAAAGTTTTTTGAACACTAAATCACAACATTGAACATGTTTGGTCTCTTTGGACTCGGATTCAGTAATCGTTACATATGTCGTTGTGTGTTAATCATGATATATATAGTGTGTCTGAGTGCTGGTGGTCCGGCCTGACTGTAGGAAACCACTTATTTGCCACATCAACAGCGGATTCACGCAGCACTGCCATTGGCTGAGAGCAGTCACATGACCCGAGAGCAGCCCAGAGCCACAGACACATCAAGAGAAGAAGTGCATTAATGGAGAAGAAGTGCATCAATCACACAACCACATCGTCAGACAAGACAAGACAAGCTTCATCTCTACAGATCTCATCAATCACTCCGCCATCACACACATAATAATCAACTTAAACTGGACAATCATGTCTGTAGATGATCCTGATCAATGTGTGTGCAATCAAAACCATCTTTCTTCAGAGAATAAAGTGGCTATGCTGTGTGAGACCAGAGTAAATCATGACGTTTCCATATAAAGATCCAGCGATAAGATTTAATTGCTTTCATGCCCTGAAACGAAAACACATTTAATCAACGTATAAAGCAGCGAGAGTTTCTTCCAAGGTGCTTTTCTCTCACAATGAAAGAGTTTAAACGAAACAACAGACAGAAGCGAGCTGAACCGGGTGGAGTCGTGAAACAGCTGAGCGAAACCGGCTATTAAAAATCACTCAGAATCTCTGCGGCTCGGTTTTTATAGTAGCGGCCCTGGCTTAAACCAGGAATAAATTACAGCTCTTTACACAACAATACAGATACGCACTCCCGCTCGTTTCTTCCTCAGGGCTGTGTTTTGTCTTCCAGTAACAGCAGAGTGATATAAGAAGCTTGCTTTATGAGGCATTTGACAAGATAGAAACTAATATCTGTCAGAGATCTCAGAACAACACATTCATTCAGAGCGGAAACGAGTGTTTTGTTCTGACCGCACTGGCACATTCTCTTCTTGAAGCACAAACTCACTTCATTTGATTGGTTTCTAAAACAAGGCATTGCATCGGGTCAAAAACCCCTAAAACATCACATTTACTCTGATTTTGCTTTGCTCATAAGTAGAGATCCACCGGTTATCGGTTATACAATATTTTCCCTAATATTTAAGCATGTTCCCATAACCGGGTATGTGTTTCAGAGCTCCAGACTATCACAGAGCAGCGGCACCAGCTTATTTAATCATAAAACAACTATTGTTTTTTTGGTTAATAAGTGCAGTTACTAATAATATTACATGTTTGTTTATTGTAAATCTAACAGAGAAGCTCTGAGCTTGAGTTGATATGCAGATATTTATTAACATTAATGTGCAAAACCTCATTTTTATGGGGAAAATGTAAATCTTCTGCTCTTATTAAGTGTGCCGTTGTTCTTCTGTAGTCTCACACTGAACTGACCGACAGCTCCAGAGGTTATTAAAGAAGCTTTCACATCTATGAATCTTTCCATTCTTCATCTGGGAAAAGGTTCTTCAGATTGCATGATTATTTTGAGAACTCTTCCATGGCATCGCTGCAAAAACCCTTCAGGAACCTTTATTTTTAAGAGTGTATAAAGATATTTATTTTTGGTACATTTGAACAGAAATGGTACAAAAACATAATTCCAGCTGAAAAACATGCGTTGTACATGTCAGTGTGTGCTGAAGAGAGCTGAACGAGACAGCAGGTCTTTGGGTTAGGCGTCTGGCCTCTGATGAAGCTCCACGCTGTGGTGTGGCTGGGAGTCGTTTGATCAGTCTCAGGGCAGATCACAACACGCTTCCTCTCGATATCAGGACACGCGCCGCCTGTTATGACTGCGCACCAGAAGAAAAGCAGCCGCTGATTTCAGCAGGAACTGAAGGGAAAACACACGCGCTCTGATGAGAGAACGTTTATCGGAGTGAAGCGTTGGACACACGTCCAGAAACAGACGTTCCTGTAAAGACAGAGCTGGCCTGTCTCTGGGTATTTACGGCTGAGACTCTGCGGCTTTACAGGACGTGTTGAGTAAGGGTTTACTCTTACAGGAAGAGGAAGTCACAAAAATGGGCTCGAAGAACGTTTTGCAAACGTTTACATTAAGTTATGAAAACATTCCATTGTATCATTCTGCTCATAAGTAGAGATCCACGGTTATCGGTTTATACAATATTCACCAGATTTAACCAAAACCCCACTGACTTTGAGTATGTTTCAAGCTCAGACAGAACGGAGAAGGCAGACGAGACACTGCTGATGTTTTCCACTGGGATCATGTAATTACATGCGATTAGAGGACATGCTGCTATTCCTGAATCTCACATTAATCACACAGTCTATGGAATATTTAAGAGGCTCATGATGAAGGGTTATTCTCTCCAGTCAGACGCACTGTAAAGACACGGCCTGGATTCTCACACTGAGGCTGAGAACTGACAGACAGAGCTTCTGTAAAGAAGTACAGTTCAGCCAAATCTGCATCATCTGAGAGATACTAGTCACTATTAAATCACTAGTAAAGTTAAGTCAAATTTTTTGCTAGTATGTTTGTGAAAAATCAATTAGAAACACGCAATCAATGAAGTCACGAATCAGAACTTGAATCAGAACACAAATCAGAACAAGAATCAGAACTTGAATCAGAACTAGAATCAGAACACGAATCAGAACACGAATCAGAACACAAATCAGAACTAGAATCAGAACTAGAATCAGAACTTGAATCAGAACTTGAATCAGAACTAGAATCAGAACTAGAATCAGAACACGAATCAGAACACGAATCAGAACACAAATCAGAACGAACACGAATCAGAACTAGAATCAGAACTCGAATCAGAACACGAATCAGAACACGAATCAGAACACGAATCAGAACACAAATCAGAACTTGAATCAGAACTAGAATCAGAACTAGAATCAGAACACGAATCAGAACACGAATCAGAACTCGAATCAGAACACAAATCAGAACTTGAACTTGAATCTGTACTCGATACAGAACTCGAATCAGAACTCAAATCTGAACTTGAATCAGAACATGAATCAGAACTCGAATCAGAACTCAAATCTGAACTTGAATCAGAACATGAATCAGAACTCGAATCAGAACTCGAATCAGAACTCAAATCATCAGAACACGCCGGTTCGTTCCATACTCACCGATACACGCGTGTGTCATGCTGTCCTGCTGAAGGAATCCCAGCATGCCGCACACCACCCGACTGCTGCTCTGGTCCCAGCCCAGATCACACACCTGCCTCCATTTCCCAGCATGCTTCACCTCCACCACACCCTCTGTTACCATGGCAGAGTTCCGTGTGGAAGCCAGAACGGTGCGGAGACGCACTTCCTCCAGCCGGACCGACGCTGCGGACTGAAAGAGAGAAACATCACAACTACTGACAGACGTGGACCCTGTGAAGCCTGACACATCGAGTAACAGGCAGAACAAGCTCAAACAGTGGACTGAGACTCTAGCATACATAACAGTTAATGTATATTGTCATACCGCCCAGCCCTACAAAACACGATCAAACAATTCAGTTCTTCTGATTCCTGATCCGCTCCTGTAACAGTCAGATCTGAAGTGGTGTGATGGATTATTAATTAAGCATATTGTAATGGTTCAATTCTGACTTTACATCTCAAATTTACATCTCAGTTCTGACTTTACATCTCGACTTTACATCTCGCAGTTCTGAGTTTAATTCTCACAGTTATGACTTCACATCTCAACTTTACATCTCGCAGTTATGACTTTACACCTCGCAGTTCTGACTTTACACCTCGCAGTTCTGACTTTACATCTCAACTTTACATCTCGCAGTTCTGACTTTACATCTCGACTTTACATCTCGCAGTTCTGACTTTACACCTCGCAGATCTGACTTTACATCTCGCAGTTCTGACTTTACATCTCGCAGTTCTGACTTTAATTCTCACAGTTCTGACTTCACATTTCAACTTTACACCTCGCAGTTCTGACTTTACATCTCGCAGTTCTGACTTTAATTCTCACAGTTCTGACTTCACATCTCAACTTTACATCTTGCAGTTCTGACTTTACATTTCGACTTTACATCTCGCAGTTCTGACTTTACATCTCGCAGTTCTGACTTTACACCTCGCAGTTCTGACTTTACATCTCAACTTTACATCTCGCAGTTCTGACTTTACATCTTGCAGTTCTGACTTTACATTTCGACTTTACATCTCGCAGTTCTGACTTTACATCTTGCAGTTCTGACTTTACATTTCGACTTTACATCTTGCAGTTCTGACTTTACATCTCGCAGTTCTGACTTTACATCTCGCAGTTCTGACTTTACATTTCGACTTTACATCTCGCAGTTCTGACTTTACATCTCGCAGTTCTGACTTTACATTTCGACTTTACATCTCCCAGTTCTGACTTTACATCTCGCAGTTCTGACTTTACATCTCGACTTTACATCTCCCAGTTCTGACTTTACATCTCACAGTTCTGACTTTACATCTCGCAGTTCTGACTTTACATCTCGCAGTTCTGACTTTACATCTCGCAGTTCTGACTTTACATCTCGCAGTTCTGACTTTACATCTCGCAGTTCTGACTTTACATCTCGACTTTACATCTCGCAGTTCTGACTTTACATCTCGCAGTTCTGACTTTACATCTCAACTTTACATCTCGCAGTTCTGACTTTACATCTCGACTTTACATCTCGCAGTTCTGACTTTACATCTCGCAGTTCTGACTTTACATCTCAACTTTACATCTCGCAGTTCTGACTTTACATCTCGCAGTTCTGACTTTACATCTCGACTTTACATCTCGCAGTTCTGACTTTACATCTCGCAGTTCTGACTTTACATCTCGCAGTTCTGACTTTACATCTCGCAGTTCTGACTTTACATCTCGCAGTTCTGACTTTACATTTCGACTTTACATCTCCCAGTTCTGACTTTACATCTCGCAGTTCTGACTTTACATCTCGACTTTACATCTCCCAGTTCTGACTTTACATCTCACAGTTCTGACTTTACATCTCGCAGTTCTGACTTTACATCTCGCAGTTCTGACTTTACATCTCGCAGTTCTGACTTTACATCTTGCAGTTCTGACTTTACATCTCGACTTTACATCTCACAGTTCTGACTTTACACCTCGCAGTTCTGACTTTACATCTCAACTTTACATCTCGCAGTTCTGATTTTACACCTCGCAGTTCTGACTTTACATCTCAACTTTACATCTCGCAGTTCTGACTTAACATCTCGCAGTTCTGACTTTACATCTCGACTTTACATCTCGCAGTTCTGACTTTACATCTCGCAGTTCTGACTTTACATCTCGACTTTACATCTCGCAGTTCTGACTTTACATCTCGCAGTTCTGACTTTACATCTCGACTTTACATCTCGCAGTTCTGACTTTACATCTCGCAGTTCTGACTTTACATTTTGCAGTTCTGACTTTACATCTCGCAGTTCTGACTTTACATTTTGCAGTTCTGACTTTACACCTCGCAGTTCTGACTTTACACCTCGCAGTTCTGACTTTACATCTCGACTTTACATCTCCCAGTTCTGACTTTACATCTCGCAGTTCTGACTTTACATCTCGCAGTTCTGACTTTACATCTCGCAGTTCTGACTTTACATCTCGCAGTTCTGACTTTACATCTCGACTTTACATCTCGCAGTTCTGACTTTACATCTCGCAGTTCTGACTTTACACCTCGCAGTTCTGACTTTACATCTCGACTTTACATCTCGCAGTTCTGACTTTACATCTCGCAGTTCTGACTTTACATCTCGCAGTTCTGACTTTACATCTCGACTTTACATCTCGCAGTTCTGACTTTACATTTTTCACAGTTTTAACTGTATTTTTGATATTTTACTCAAGTTCTGACCTGTTCGTCTGTATTGGTGAAGTCCAGATCCATCCTGTTATTGTGCTCCGGCTCAGGACTGTAAACCGGCTCCGGTGCCGGCGGTCTCTCGGGGCGTCTGGTGGTCTGACTGGGTGTCACTTCCTGTGTCCTCCTGTACGTGGCCCTGCTGCGCAGGAAGTCCGGGAGCATGTGGCCCCTCGGCAGGCCGCTGGGGGTGGCAGCGCTCTCGTACCCGTTCCTGCGCAGCTGTATGCGGTGGGCGTGGAGCTGTGGTGAGGACGGGCCCTGGCTGCCCCGGTGCAGGGCGATCTCGTGTCCACGCTGGCGGGGCAAGCTGGCGGATGGAGCGTTAGAGAGCAGGTTCTGAGGTGGAGAAGGTTGACCAGATTCTTGGTAACGTGGGACGTGACCCTGGTTGGGTCGGTCTGGACTGCAAATGACGCCCAGATCTTCAGCGTGAGAGCAGTCGCTCACACCCCAACCGTTAGACCGGCAGTCCAACAATGAGCTCTCGGTGCCCGAACACGAGACGTTATCCAGCCAGATCGGACCTGAACAGACAGAGCCATGTGAACTCAAACACTGAGATTATCTAATGATGAATAATGAAGCATTCACAATAAGACCAGGAACATGAATCATCACTGGAACGCTTACCGCGACCCTCGCCGAACTTTGCACTGTGAGCCCAGGTGAGTCCGCGAGAAAACCCCAGTTCACGACACACGACATTGGCCAGATTGATGTTGACATCGTCGTCACACACGGTGCCCCACTCGCCGTTATAAAGCACCTCCACGCGACCTTCGAACTTGCTCCTGCCACCCACCAGACGCACCGGGACTCCCGGAGCAGCGAGTGAGAGCGGAGCGACGACACTCAGGAGCAGCAGCTGGAAGATCATCTCCAATCCCTGCGGTTGAGTGTGCATTACACTGCAGAACAACCAGCCTTCTCCAGCTAATCAAACCACAGCACAGAGCAGAGAAGTTCAAGCAGACGTGAGGAATAGAGCTGGAGCCGTTTCCAACCCCGAAAAATGACGTTCTTCCTCTGTATGTGTGTCTTGTTCTCCAGCACAAATATCTAAACATCCTTAAATCAAGATACATTTACTAGAGAAGCGAGATGACTGAAGATATGTCTTGTTTACTGAAAAATTAAGTATGTTTAAATATCTGCCAATGGTGTTAGAAACAATCTAAGCTTTTCCCTTTGAAATATGGATATTTTTCTGATCCTGCTGGCAGATATTTATTCTAGTTTTAAGCACAAACTTCCCTCAGTGTAGCTTCTCCAGTAAATCAGGAAGGGTTAGATACAGAAATACTGAGGAAGAACATCACTGAATATCTGAAATCACTGCATGCGTGTGTGTGTCCGCGGTCTGAGAGGCCGTCATCGTCACATTTACAGCTGCATGTGTGTTGTGTGTTATATCAGCTACCAAAAACACAACCACAGGCGTATAAACCACACACACATTCCCCTGAAACTCTTAAAACTCACTGGGAACTGCTTCGACTCTAAAGGTCATGGCAGATCGAGAATTCAAGTGATAGAGCCTTCTGTCTAAAAAACATTTTTTGAGGGATTTTTATCAATATGTTGAAAGTTAATTGACTTTATTGTTTGATAATGTGTTCGGCAGAAGACAGCAAGCCATACAGGTTTGGAAAGGCGAGTGAAGATGGAAAAATTATAATTTCGAGAGATTCTGATGCACAAAAATTAATCATGCCAGTAAATCCAATACAAACTGAGAGAGATGAGAGAGAACGAACAGAGAAAGCAGCTGAACATCACTACAATCACTGATTATTAGAGGAACGAGAGGTTTCCACTCACCTGTCAGACCAGCCCGTGTGAGCAGACGAGAGCAGGAGAACGACTGAGAGTGTGTGAGACGGAGAGAGAGAGTTAAACCTCTGACCACAGCGGCTTCTCTCTCACTCTCTCTCTCTCTCTCTCTCTCTCTCTCTCTCTCACTTTCTCTTTTTTTCTTCTGGTTTATGTAAAGTGATTTTTTTTTCCACTGAATTGTTTCATAAAGTGCACTTTTAAAGAGACACACTCCCTCTGAATCTTACCTCAACTCCACGTGCAGCACCATTTCAGAATAAATCTTTACATATTTTTGACTTGCTGAAGACACACTGATGGAGGTCAGAAGATCACAGAGACGCAAAGGTGCAGGACTCTTGGGAAACACCTGGGAAAACACATAAGAAAACTAGCAACCATGCAAAACTGCATCCCAGCGAACAGGGAACGTTGTGCTAAGGTTCTCAACAAACGTTCTTCCAGTAACGTTCCTTCAAAGTTATCTGGTCATTAATAATGTTCTCAAAACATCAGAACAAAAACAGTATTATAGTTCTTAGAATGTTTTGCTGGGACAGCGAATCCCTGTAAACCCCTCATGATCTTTATGTGTACGTTTATGATGCTCCATCAGCTCTGAATCTCAGTGTTTTGTGCTGTGATTGAACACTGGGAGCTCTGGCACGCGTCCACACCCAAAATGAGTGTGTGCGAGAGAAATGAACACGCATTCTCTCCAGCAAAGAGCAGATGCACGCGGATCACGTCCTACACCCTTTCATAACAGCACGTGACGTGTGATAGTCAAAGCAGACTGACATCACACTCCAAACTCCATGACTCATTTAAGAGCCAAGAAAAGTCACCGCAGACGAGGGGTCTTAAAAGTGATGCAGACTATTAATAAAGCCACAGACGCAATAACCAGCCTTTCTTCTTTAGGTCATTTGTATAAGTAGCACTTAAAATGAATGATTGTTCCATTTGATGTCTTGAACAGTGGTTATGTTGGTAGTGGTGGCGCCCTCTAGTGGCGAGTGCAGATCTGTGTGTTTTTAACCGCAGTATAAACGAGGCTGCCCGTTTTAACAGCCTATGACTGTAAACACCACCCAAGACATGAGCAGAACCCAATCAACGACTCGGACAGCACAATCCTTGCAATATCTGATGCTGTTGCAAAGACAAGAAGAGATCCGTGCACAAAGTTTCAAGTCTTTATGACTTACTGTTTGGTCCAACCGATCAGTTTTAGGGGAGAATGCTGATCCTTGGACGATTTAACAATTAAACGCTCCTGAAGTAGCTTCAGTCTCAACAGAGCGTATACTGATCACAATATATTAGAACTGCTTAGAAAAAAATCGGTCCAATAAATAGAAACCGCATTAGATCCAATTCATGTCTTTATTTGTGATTAAATGAAACATAGAAACATACACAACAGTGTTCAGTGTTCAGTGATACAGTACATGATTGATTACAGAACTTGTCATACATTAAACCATAATCTCAGTTTATTTCTGCTGGAGAATCAGAAGGTCAGTGTTCATCAAAAGTTTCAGCACTTGCCGCTGGTTCTGAGTGGTTTCTTTCAGGTCTGATCTGAGGAATCATTCCTGGAGCACAAACAGTGCTTCTACATGTAGTTACAGTGATTCTTGTCTAGAACGGCTGAGCAGCCTGGTTCCTGAATCCTGAACGCAGCGAAAAGGTCCTGGTCCTGAGGGAAAACTGCATCAAACATGTGCAAGAGTTTGACCTGTGGGCTCAAACTATAGAAGCAAAGAGAGCCAGCCTCCCGGTCCAGGAACACGCCGAGTTTCCTGATGGACTCAGTTTGAACTGATACAGTTTCCTTGTTGTGATAAGCCACACATTCATTATCTGAGCAACGTAAACTCCACGACACCTCATTGTGTCCCAGACAGACTCGATCACCCGCTCCCTTTCTCTCCAGGCCCTCACAGGCCACTCCCACCTGCAGTTCTAGCCCAATCACATCCACCGCAAAGAAGCAGCGTTCTGACAACGGCGGGCGGCACAGGACCTGGTTGCACATGTTAAATCTCTCATCATTATCAGGAAGCTGCTGTTTCTCCCTCTGATGAGTGGCCACAGTGTTGTTCTCGCTCAGATGGAGGTGTTCGTTAGCCGTCTGAGGGTCAAAGGTGAGCGTGACAGCATCTAAAATCAGATTTACTAGATTAGCATAAACACTTATGAAGCTGTTCACGTCAATATATGCATGTGGGACATAATATACTGAGGGGAAGTCATTTATAAGCAGAGGATTGTTTCTTTCTTTTGATATATTGCATTTTCAGATATTTATAACACTAAATATTTTGTGGACCATGAAATTTGTGTGAAAATGATAAAAAAAATGATCTGCCATCATGGGGCCAAGCCCTTCCAATGGTTCCATAGGTTCGAAAAACAGCTGGTTTCAAAACTTTAAAAGTAACTTTAAAAACCAAAAATAGCCATTTTTCAGATCTCATGATCTGTAGGTGGCACTGTTCCCAAATTTGGCATGCACCCTCAGATTATGGTTCAGATGAAGCGTGCCAATTTTTGGGCGGAGCATGTTCAAACTCACATTTGTAGAGTCCTGGTTGGTGACCGCAGATGCCCCCAGTGGAAATTCTAGTCAGAGAAGAGTGTTAAGATTACAATCACAACGTTATACACTTATTTAAGCACATTTTTAAACATGAATATTGTACTCTAATGCTGGATGACAAAATAACTAGGGCCGGGACTTTAACGCGTTAATTAAGATTAATTAATTGCGTGACTTTAACGCGTTAATAAAGATTAATAACGCAAAAAATAGATAACAATTTTAACTTATTTTTGAACCGCGGAACGTTTTTTTAATGAATGAGTTTCGGCAGACCGATTATACTGGAACACCAATTAGCGTTCTTGACTTCTGAACACAACAAACCACAGTGAACATGAACGAAGAAGCTGACGAGACTGCTTTGCTTGGCCCCGTGGATGGGGAATTTTGTTTTAAAAAACGAAAGGATGGAAGCGTCGACAAGAGCATGGTTGTGTGGAAGCTATGCAACAAGGAATTTGCGTATCACCGCAGCACATTGAGCCTCAAATATCACCTCAACGCAAAACGCTGGACATAAGCTTAATCAACAAAATTTTGTTTATTTATTTATGTATTCAGTCATTATTAAATGGTATATTAAAAATCTGAAAAAAAATGACTTCTCACTGTTCTCAGGTCAAATATTTATATGCAATTAAAATGCGATTAATTTCGATTAATTAATTACAAAGCCTCTAATTAATTAGATAATTTTTTTTAATCGAGTCCCGGCCCTAAAAATAACCTTATACAACTCTATAAAAGTTTGTAATTTGGGGCACAAGTCATAATACAGTACCTCAGTGATGGCAGCTCATCCTTTAGAACTTCCTCTCCGATGTTTCCAAGATGATTATACCGCAGATCCAGCTCTCTCAGGCATGAAGGATTGGCTTTCAAAGACAATACTAACTCATGAACTTTTTCTTTAATTTCACAGCCTGAAAGTCTATAAAGCAAAAACAGTTAATTAATCAGAATTTTCATCTTTTTTTCATTCTAGTCAGTTTGTCGATTTTAAATCATTCAAGTGCAAGACAATACAAAAGAGAACTCTCTCGATTGAACTGAGTTCTTTCATATCTTCTTAGGCTTGAACAAACAAATGACTATCTAGGTGAGTATCCTCATAAACACAGTTAGTTATGTCTTAAGTGAACGCAAACAGTTGAGAAAGAAAATGCTTGTGTCTATATTAGATCCATGTATGAGGTCTTAAAGTTTGTTTATTTGATCTGCTCATTGTTTATTTATTTTTACTTTATTACTGACTGTTTACATGTCTTTAATAATCTTTGAATTGTATATGTAAGGTTAGTAGTTTTTGCTGTGGTATTGAAATTGAAATTGAGAATTGTAAAATGTCCCTGGCATCTAATATTTTGATGGCATAACCAATTTTACATAGGTCAAAAACAAATAAATCAATAGTTAATTTTACTTATTTGGTGGGCCGAATTATAATGTGACCCACTGAACAAATAAGCCCTGGTTAGTTTGACTTACTTCAGAACTTCAAGATGACATTCTGTGCTCTGCAGTCCAGGTGAGAGAATCTTCACTCCTGAATCTCCCAGAGGATTGTCGCTGAGGTCCAGCTCTCTCAGATTCATGTTTTCTCCTAAAAGCACATCCCTGATCAGCTCCATGTCCTGACTCTGGAGGTCATTGTGGCTGAGGTTCAGGATCTGAATCTGGCAGTTGGGATCACAGAGCGCAGTGGAAAGCTGGACCAGCGTGGACCGTCCTGGAGCATTGTGGCTCAGATCAAGATGAGTCAGGAGAGAGTTTGGTGACCTCAGGTAACCCGTCAGGGTCTCACAGTGCTGCTCTGTGATACCGCTTCCTTTGAGCCTGTCAGCATTCAAACTTACATTCAGCTTTGACCAAGAACATTATACGATACATTATTCATTTACAGTATTGTAATACTTACAGAGCCCGTTTGAAGCACATGATGGCTGGGGAGAATCTCTGAAACCCTTCCAAAGTGATGTTGTATTTCCTGAGGTCAAACTCATTGTGCTTCATATCTGACATCCTAAACTGGAAAGCCAGAAGTGTGCACTGGAACAGTGTGAGAGGTTCTTTGGACCGTGAGCGTTCAAGATCTCGCATCTCCTGCAAAAATGACGTGTCCTTGAGCTCAACGAGGCAACGAACAAGACTAATGCATCTCTCAGAGGACAGACCTTTCCTCCTCAAAGACTTAATGTACGTGGTCACCTTTTTGTGACCGTCTGAACTACTGGCCCATAATGGAGGCAGGAGTCCCTCGAGTATACGTCTGCTGGAATCACAAGAAACCCCAAAGAGAAAACAGATGAAAAGATCCAAGTGTCCATTTTCACTTTTCAAGGCCACATCGACTACAACTTTGAGAAATTCAGACAAATTAGACTTCTCCCTCTTTTTAATTGTCATTAAATTCAGGGAGTCTTGATTTCCTGATAGAAATATGTGAAACGCAAACAAGGCGGCAAAGAATTCCTGGACACTGAGATGGACAAAGGTGAAAAGTTTTGTCCTGTAATATCCAAATATGCACTCTGTGATACAAGTAATGACACCAGGATATTGATGTGCTTCATCAACAGTGATATTATACTTCATCAAGTCTTCTTCCCTAAAGATGACATTCTTTTCCTTCAGCTGCCAGTATGCCAGCTCTGCCAGTTTCAGAATCAGTTTATTGTGCTTCATGAGAGCGTCTCTTTGTGACAGTTCATTCCCTTGATATTTCTTGTGGCTCAAGCCTGTCTGAATGAGCAGATAGTGGATGTACATTTCTGTCATATTTGAGGGCATGTCCCCATCTTTATTTTGTCCTGCAATTATGTCTTTAAGAACAACCACTGAAATCCAACAAAACAGAGGAATGTGGCACAATATCCACAGGCTTTTTTGAGACATTAGGTGATTGATAATCTTTTTGGCTAGCTCTGGATCCTCAAGTTGCCTCTTGAAGTACTCCTCCTTCTGCTGGTCTCTGAATCCTCTGATCTGTGTGATGTATCCATTTGAGAAGATCTCACTCGGAAGCTGTCCGGCTGCGACGGGCCGGCTGGTGATCCACAGGTGAGCAGATGGAAGCAGTTTTCCTTGAAGAAGGTTTACTAGAAGGACATCCACTGGGGCTTCTTCAGTTACATCTGACAAAAGGCAGCTTTGAAAGTCCAAAGGCTTTTTATATTCATCCAGACCATCTAAGATGAACAGAACTTTCCTATCACAGATCCAATCAGAGATCTGTCTCGCCTCCTTAAACTCGGGGTAAAAGACACAAAGCAAGTCAAAAAGACTCTTTTCTCCTTCGAGCAAGTTCAGCTCTCGGAACGGGAGCAGAAACACAAGCTCTAGATCTTGATTGGCTTCTCCGCTCGCCCAGTCAAGGACAAACTTCTGCACGGTGATTGTTTTCCCAATTCCTGCAATTCCTTTGGTTAAAACGGCCTTCATGTTTCTATTTTCATCTGTGGTCAGCTGAAGGATTTGATTGTAGTTTATAACCGTCTGCGCTGATGTGTTTGAATCACGAGTCGTCTCCATCTGCCAGATCTCATGTTCTCTATTGATGGGGTCGGACTCGTCATTGATGATAAACAGTTCAGTGTAGATCGTGTTTAGAGAGACTGACTGCGTTGCACTTCCCTCCAAAACCCTCTCAGCTTTACCCTGCATTCTTGATTTCATCTTATTCTTCACATTCTTAAGAATTTCTAGAAATAAGGACAACGTTGGAAAGGGTTATTATTAACAGGAGCATCACACTTATGAATGCACAGTGTTCTACAACAAGAGATCTTACCAGATTTGTTTACCGGGGTAGAGTGAGACTCCTGTGGACGAAAAACAAATACAAATACTCCAACATTTTTTATATATATAAAATACACAAACTATTTCTTAAATGAGCAACTGTTCCTTTAATTATCAGACACTCACCACATGTAGGTTCATGGTAATATCACCAGCTATGTTGTTTCCTAACATGTTTGGAGCTAATATTGATCCACCATACCTCTGGTCAATGGTAATGTTACTCTGGTTTAGGTTCTGATTCAATTGTTGCCCGATTAATGCAGGATTATTATTATTATGCTGTTGTTGTGGAAGGTTGTTCTGCTGTTCAAATGCCATGTTTCCAGAATGTGTTTGAACGCTCTCACCATCTGTTTCAAAAATAAATAATTTAATACACGACCAAACCAGTGTTAATATTATAGTAAATCTTATTGAAGATTGAGAAGCATATTGTCTAACAATAAAGTAAACTATAAATCTTTCCTACATTTGGTACGCTTCTTTTTTTTGTTTTTTTCCACTATGGACCTGGCCATTTTTAATGCTTTTTTCTCTCCATATTTCTTCTGTACTTCCATTAGGGTGTCTTCCAAACTCCCTTTTGTTCTGCTCCAGCTGTGTTGAGCAAAGATAAACAGTTATAAGAATACAGTTTATGTACAATAGTAAAAATTAAATATCCAAAATAAAGTTTGGTGATAAACTGTTAGATACACCTGCATACACATTTATACACTGGGGCTATACCCTAAGGTACGAAACCAATAAGGTACTAATATGTACCATTTGGGGGGGGAGTAAGGTAAAAAAAAATTTACCTTTTCACTTTTGTACCTTAGGGCACCGCCGCAGTGACAGTACTGTACCTTTTTTCTGAGAGTGTACCCGGAGCAGTATGATACATCTTCAGACTTTATAGAAACAGGAATAAAAGGATCTTGCTTGGAAGAAAGTGACTGAGGAGGTCGGACTATCTTGTAAGTTGTAAAAAACGCTTTGAACTACACATACATTCACCTAAAGGAGTATTAGGAACCCCACAGTAATACTGTGTTTAAACCCCTTTCACCTTCAGAACTGCCTTAATTCTACGTGGCATTGATTCAACAAGGTGCTGAAAGCATTCTTTAGAAATGTTGGCCCATATTGATAGGATAGCATCTTGCAGTCGATGGAGATTTGTGGGATGCACATCCAGGGCACGAAGCTCCCGTTCCACCACATCCCAAAGATGCTCTATTGGGTTGAGATCTGGTGACTGTGGGGGCCATTTTAGTTCAGTGAACTCATTGACATGTTCAAGAAACCAATTTGAAATGATTGGAGCTTTGTGACATGGTGCATTATCCTGCTGGAAGTAGCCATCAGAGGATGGGAACATGGTGGTCATAAAGGGATGGACATGGTCAGAAACAATGCTCAGGTAGTGGCATTTAAACCATGCCCAATTGGCACTGAGGGGCATAAAGTGTGCCAAGAAAACATCCCCACACCATTACACCACCACCACCAGCCTGCACAGTGAAAACATCCCCACACCATTACACCACCACCACCAGCCTGCACAGTGAAAACACCCCACACCATTACACCACCACCACCAGCCTGCACAGTGAAAACATCCCCACACCATTACACCACCACCACCAGCCTGCACAGTGAAAACACCCCACACCATTACATTACACCACCACCACCAGCCTGCACAGTGAAAACACCCCCACACCATTACACCACCACCACCAGCCTGCACAGTGAAAACATCCCCACACCATTACACCACCACCACCAGCCTGCACAGTGAAAACATCCCCACACCATTACACCACCACCACCAGCCTGCACAGTGAAAACATCCCCACACCATTACACCACCACCACCAGCCTGCACAGTGAAAACATCCCCACACCATTACACCACCTCCACCAGCCTGCACAGTGAAAACATCCCCCACACCATTACACCACCACCACCAGCCTGCACAGTGAAAACATCCCCCACACCATTACACCACCACCACCAGCCTGCACAGTGGGAACAAGGCATGATGGGTCCATGTTCTCATTCTGTTTACGCCAAATTCTGACTCGACCATCTGAATGTCTCAACAGAAATCGAGACTCATCAGACCAGGCAACATTTTTCCAGTCTTCAACTGTTCAATTTTGGTAAACTGGTGCAAATTGTAGCCTCTTTTTCCTATTTGTAGTGGAGATGAGTGGTACCCGTGGGGTCTTCTGCTGTTGTCGCCCATCCGCCTCAAGGTTGTGTGTGTTGTGGCTTCACAAATGCTTTGCTGCATACCTCGGTTGTAACGAGTGGTTATTTCAGTCAAAGTTGCTCTTCTATCAGCTTGAATCAGTCGGCCCATTCTCCTCTGACCTCTAGCATCAACAAGGCATTTTCTCCCACAGGACTGCCGATACTGGATGTGTTTTTCACACCATTCTTTGTAAACCCTAGAAATGGTTGTGTGTGAAAATCCCAGTAACTGAGCAGATTGTGAAATACTCAGACCGGCCCGTCTGGCACCAACAACCATGCCACGCTCAAAATGTCTTAAATCCCCTTTCTTTCCCATTCTGACATTCAGTTGGGAGTTCAGGAGATTGTCTTGACCAGGACCACACCCCTAAATGCATTGAAGCAACTGCCATGTGATTGGTTGATTAGATAATTGCATTAATGAGAAATTGAACAGGTGTTCCTAATAATCTTTTGGGTGAGTGTAGGGTGATTTCAGGGTGACTGGGACACTTTTTGCCATTAAGATGACTTGTGTGTCCCAATCTCTCTGAATTCACCCTCGAATGAGAAGCCCCTCCCACGATGAGAATGAAGCGTCTGTTATGCGTGAATGAACCGAGTCTATGTGAACGCATCATCAGCTTTTGGCTGGAATCATGTTGTTTGTTCTGTCCTTATTCAAATAAACCAATACATAATAAATAACCAGAGGAGCATGAAAACCGTGTCCATGAAATCACTAAAAATACTGTGACACGAACAAGGCCATGGCAGTATATAGTATAGTTTGAGGTACCAGATAAAGGCGGGCTTTATGTTCACAGAAGCTGATGAGTGCGAATTCCAGTCGATAACGGTCATAAAGTGCGAGATAATGTAAGCAGCTAAACTAAACATTTCATATTTTACAGCTGTTTTAGGATTGAAGTGTTAAAAGACCAACAAAATCAGCCAAACTAATAAAATAGTAAAATTTTGCCATTTTGAATTAAAAACAGGCGTATATAGTTTACATGATTCATCATGTATTGAAATATTATTTAGTAACTTAAATAAGATTAGGCATAAGATTAAAAAAGAAAGTGTACATTGTGAATGAATTTAAACTCATTTACCTAGCGTTTGTAGCTTTAGTAAACTAATTTAAGAAAATATTTCAGTGAGTTGACCGTGTGTTTACTTTCTTCTCTGAGAGATGGAGATGAAAAGACTATCAGTCCAAGCTCAGCTTTAGGAGGGAAGAGACGGGAGAAGGAGAAGAGTAATGGAGTGAGGAGAGAGCAGGAATACAGTCTGTGATTATAACACACTAAAGTAATAATGGCGTAATCTCTACCTGTGCAGGTGTTTGCGGAGTCTCTTCTGTAATAGAGAGCGAGTCTTCTCATTCAGATCTCTGCAAGCGCTCAGGAATCCGCTCATACTGGTCGCTTTTACGCACTCCATTACTGCTGTTTCCGTGTGTGTGTGTGTGTGTGGATGAGAGAGAGCTCTGTGTGTGTGTGTGTGTGTGTGTGTGTGTGTGTGTGTGTGTGTGTGACTTTTGTAAAAGCGCGCCAACAGCAGCGCGCGGAGATCCGTTGCAGTCGATCATAAAAACACTTTCGATTCACATAACACATTTAAATAAACTTCCGTCTGATGAGAGTTATGTTTACTTTATGATTTTATGCTTTACGTTTTTTCTTGACACGTGTGTTAAGATCTCAAAACGCATTGTTTGCTTCAAACATGCTGATTTTTATGTTAGATATGATATAGTATTTTTTATTAGAGCAAATGTATTTCCCCCACTGCTCGATTACTGATGTGAATCTGTGTTTAATGACAGCTTTTTAATCCGATGCGATTCAAGTAAAACTTGTGCTCTGACATTAGGCTACGATCTGCAATATAAGCAACAGCTACAATTCAAACACACAGTATATGTGTGTGTGTTTCAGGAGTTTATTCTTCATGCAGCTCTACAACAGTCCTGAGATCAGCTGTGCTGTGTTTCCTGCAGTCACCAGCAGATGGAGACACGCGGCAGCGTCATCACTGACGCGCATGCGCAGAACACGGAGCTCAGCCTCTAATTTACACTTCCGTCTGATGATTCGACATTATGCTTACTTTATTCCTTTATGACTCTGTTTTTAAGTTCAGCATAATATTAGATTAAAAGTCATAGATTTATTATTTTACACTTAATTGTTTTAAGATCTCAAAGCATTTTAAACATACGACAGCTTTGTGTTTTTATGTTAGGTTTGATGTAGTTTTTTTCTATATTAGATCTAACTGCTCAATTCCCTTTATAGATGTGAATCTGTGTTTGATTATTCATTTATTCCAATTCAAATAACTCAAATAAAGTTTGAGTAAACTCAACAGCTACAATATGTGTGTGTGTTTGTGTGTTTGTGTGTGTGTGTGTTTGTGTGTGTGTGTTTCAGGATAAAACAAAATGTGCAGGGCTGGGGTGCCTCCAGGACAGGTTTGAAAACCACTGATCTACACAGTACTTTTCTAACACTCGGGGTCTCTTTACAAGGCCATGCGAATAAAGCACAGTCCTGAGATCAGC